>JAVCKT010011697.1:5389-15576 GCA_032273925.1 Rhynchotus rufescens
AACGAATTTAGCAGCTGACCATTATTATAACTTTCCCAGATAGATTAAGGAGACACTAATAGCTGGGACTCTCTTTTTTGAAGGTTCTTATGTACTTATTTGCTCATAATAAGGTTTTTTTTTTATTCTTTTCATAAGATTTCATTTAGATCTGATTCTGTCAGTATAAAGCAACTTTAGTCTGCAAACAATTCCTATAGCTCTTCTCTGCACTTACTCCTTTGTGAAAATCAAATGGCCAGTTCTGTGTGCACAGTACTTGGATACCAGGTTTACCAAAGTAGTGCTTGGAGGTACAACTGTCCCCACTATTTCCCTTGGTGCTTCCCCTCTGTTCTGTGCTTGTGAAGGTGCTTCTTGCTCCTAGACTATAGGTTAGGACAACAGAGACTAGTTAAGTCTCTATTTGAGGTGGTAAACAGAGATGTTATTTGCTTTGTATCAGTCATTTGCTTTATTCTGCTGAGAGTCTGTGTTTATTTATCATTCTACTTTGGCATTAGCAGTGATTTAAATACTTAACTTTCTAATTCATGGACAAAAGTAGCAGAGGACACTGGGTCTTAGATCAACAGTCCTTCACAGCATTCTCCCCAACTTGGCAAAAGCTTTCTGAGTTATCTCTTTAATTATTTAATTTTACTTTATATTAATTGCTGTATTGAATAATACTAGTTTTAATGAGGTCATGATGTATAACAAAGACTAATGTCTGATATCTGACTGTAGGTTGCCCTTTTTAGTTGAAATAGACCATAGAGCTTCCTTGTAAAACTGTGTTTACCTAAGAAATTCACTAGAGTCCTTGAAGCACTTTGGGAGGATTTGTGGAGAACGTAACTGCCTGCTGGTGCTTTGCTTGCTTTTTGCACCTGCTAAGAGGCATTCTAAAAAGCTTAAAAGGTTAAATACTAATGCCTGGGAAACAAAAGCAGCTTGATTTTTCTAATGTTTGTTGTGAAACCCTGTCTATATTAACTCCCTTATGAGGAAGTTCCCCCATATATCTTTTTAAATCATCAAAATGATATAAGTTCCTCTCCTGTGTATGATTGTTTCTCTCTCCCTTTCTAGGTTATCACAGATTTTGCAGGAATTGTACTTGAAAAGAAAGTGTCAGAAAAAGGTCCTACTGAGGATAAAGAAGGTAAGTAGTTAGCAAGTGCCTAGTAGGATCCTGTTGTTCATATAATATATAATAGTCCTTCCTGTTTTGATTCTTGGTTATTTTGATGCATGTTGATAGGCATTTCTGTCTTGAAACTCTTCAGTGGTTTAATGAGTTGTGTGGCATGACATCGACTTCTATAAGATGTTATCTGATGACCAATTAGCCCTGGTGACTCATTAGGCACAAGGACTGCTCTCTAGAGAACTGGAGGCCTTTTAAAGTTCTAAACATTCCAGCGAGTATTCACATGAGGCCAGGTACTTCTGCCAGCTGATAGCTTTTGAAAAAAAAATCTATGAGCTCAGTGGCATCTGTGGTCAAGAATTTCAAGCTTTGACCTGAGACTGATATTTTTCATAAGTTCTACTACTTTTACTGCCAGTTCAAATGTTTTGGTGCGTGTAAATCTAGGGATATTAGCTTGTGTTTGCACAAAGTAGGCCTTTTTAGAGAAAGTTGCTTCATGAGAGTCCTTGACTGCATCTGAAAATTTTGATTTGATGGGCTATAGAATGATCATGTCAGTTTCTTATACAGGCAGTCTGTCCTGTGATTAAACGAGCCAGTTGTCTCAGGCTATTTCAAGAGCAAAGTCCATGCAGGTAGAAGACTGTTTTGTTGACTCTTTCCTTGAATGGAGCATGTACGCCACAAGAGAGCAATGAACATAGTGCTTTAGGAATTAAAGCACATGGTGTTGGAAATTATCTAGGGCATATTACTTATTAACACAAGCTTTTTGTGACCCAGAAGCTTATTTCTCCTTGCATCCAACACTACTTTGTAAGTTTTAAGTGCTTCCTGGCCTGCTGCCCTTGAAAAGATTGTCCCCTTTTTTGTTTTTAGCACCTGTAAGCTGCTAATCAGGATATGGATTCAAAATCAAGTAACTCTTTGCTTAGCTTGTGTTACTGAGAATAACCTGTTCCTGTTCAAAAAAGATACAGAAGCGGTGACTGAAGTTCAGGAAAACCAGGAAGCAGTAGTTGACTGTCAAGATAATCCAGCTACTGAATCCAGTGCTACAGGTAATTAATTTAGAATTTAATGTAGGTCTGTGATTGGGCCATGTGTGCAGGAGCTAGGTTGCGATCATATAAAAATCAAGAATGTTTCCTAAGGGCGGAGAAATGGAGATCAATCCAGAAAAGATTCCTTGGGCACACTGTGTCTTACTCAGAACTGACTACGTCTAGCCTAGGCCACCACTTCTGTTGGTTTGTAAAAACATATATGAGGAGTTGAATGATGACTATCTGCTTGGCATTAATCTGCTCAGAGAATGAAGAATTTGTGTGCATTTTGTGATCTGCAATAATTGGATGTCAATTTGGAAGGTAATAGTGAAGCTTTGTTAGAAATCAAAGGGTAATTGTCATAACCTAAGAACCTGTGCATGTCAGATGGAAAAAAATTAGATGGAACAAAATTTTAATGGTGTTTATAGGGGTTTAGTGACTGAATATGAATGACAGAAAATACGATAGTGAAGTTTTGTTCCATGACCTTTAATCTGGCAACATTGGCTTGGATAGCTGCTTTATCTCACGTAGCACAGTCGTGATTTCTAGGTTCTTGTGGGTTTGGAATGTAGGTTCAGAAAAAATGTGGGATTTTGTGTGTGTGTTTGCTTTTCCCTCTCAGCTGCAGAGAAAGTTAGCTGCCGCATACCAGAAGGGGTTCCAATAGACATCACGGTGAAGCTGATGGTGTGCTTGGTTCACTTGAACATCCTAGAGCCGCTCAGTGTAAGTAGAGACCGATGCAGAAGTTGAGGGAAGTTCTTACTAACAAGCAAATAACTTTTCCTACCTTCAGGAGACGGAAGGTCTGACTGAAGTCTTTGGGAGGCTAGGGAATTTCTTCCAAACAAATGTAGTAGTTCTCCTTTGTCAGCGTGTATTTCACAGTCCTGATGGAGTGACATTAACTGTGGAGGTTCCAGTAGTGGAACCTTCCTTATAAATATTAGCTAATTATCTCGATAAAGTTCCCCTCCGGTGGAAGCATGAGGACAGTAAATCACAGCTGCTGTCCTGTGACAAGCCCAGGACCACATTGCATGTGTCTTTTCATCTTCTTGAATACTGAAGGACAGAACTTCCTTGCTTTTAAGCCTTAAAGTTGCTAAATCTAAAGATATTCTTGACTAAAAATATTTCTTGCACTCTGCCCTGATGGGTGCTTTCATCCCTTAAACATGAAAAGGATGTGAAAAGTGACTCATGTAAGTCCTTTGGGAGGCTTGAAATTAAGATCTCTAAAGATAAGAACTAACATTTTAGATAAAGGATGTGTATTTCAGAATGCAAGTAGAATGAAAAAAGTAACTTCCAATGATCATATCTTAAAGAAATGTTAGTTCCACAATTGTGTATGTGTCTCCAGGGGTAGCTTATTTTTTATTCCTGTTTTTTAAGCCTCTTTTGACCACTCTGGTGGAGCAAAATCCGGAAGAGATGGGTGACTTGTATCTGGATGTTGCAGAGGCATTTCTGGATGTTGGAGAGTACAACTCGGCGCTGCCTCTCTTGAGTGCGCTGGTCTGTTCTGAGCGGTACAACTTGGCTGTTGTCTGGCTTCGGCACGCAGGTGAGAAGGAGCAGGGCTGCCAGCACATGCTCCGAGGGGTGTAGCACAGTGTGCAGCCTTCCCAGCTCCCGCTTGTTAAGATCCCTGGCAGGTTCAGTACATGTCAAATGAGAATTAGTATTTGCCAAACTAAACTGGGGAGTGTGTTATGACAACCCTGCCTTGGAGGATTTTGTAGTCTTTCATGTAGTTTGAAATAGACTTCAGCTAAAAATACTTCATTTTAGTTTAAGGAACAGCATTTATTCTGCATTCTCTTCTGTGTCAAACAATAATGTTTTGTGTAAATGATGCTATAGATGCCTCGGTGCCTATTTCTGAATACTGTGAATTTGTTAATATATGTTTTGGGTGGCTAATAAAACTAAAACTACTAGTAAGATTTCTAGCAAAACCATCTGAAACATTTATGATGTGAACTATTTTTCTAGCTTCACCGATTTCTGCCATTGAAACGTGTTGTGCTGTGCATGACATTTCTAGAGTGCTTGAAGGCTTTGGGACACATGGAGCGTGCTGCGGAGAGCTATGCCAAAGTGGTTGATCTCGCCCCGTTGCATTTGGATGCAAGAATCTCACTCTCAACACTTCAGCAGCAGCTGGGCCGGCCTGAGAAAGCTCTGGAGGCTCTAGAACCAATGTACGACCCAGATACACTGGCTCAGGATGCTAATGCTGCTCAACAGGTGGGTCAGGTGTTCTCCACTTCCAAATTAAGATACACTGTTTTGCTGAAGGCCACAGTGACAAAAGACGCCAGCTGTGTAGAACCAGGAGTTGAGACTGTTGCTCGCTGAGCCCTGGGAGCTCAGCAAAGGATTCTGTGCTGAGCACCAGAGGTGCTCCCTTGAGGCTCCAGCTTCTTCCCTGGCTGTTCCATCGGTATTTCCACTTCCCACCTGCTTGCTTTGGGAGATGTGCAGCCTCTTGGCTGCTGAGGACTGGTGTTGACATCTGTCACTTTACATCATGGTCATCACTAGTCACTTCGTAGAAGCAGCTTTGCGGTAGGTAAGAGCTATGCAGGGCTTCTCTGAAATTCAAGACTATAGAACAGTAACTACTGCAGGGAAGTTTGACAGTCTCATAGGCCACTGCTAAGATATTTAAAACTTCCAAGAATCTTTTACAGCCTTATTTGTACTGTAGAGAGTTAAAATTGTGTTTGTTTTATAAGCTCCTTCTTTGTGTAAGTAGTTAAATGATCATGCTTAATGTTGCCTAGGAATTAAAGTTGCTGCTCCACCGTTCAACACTCTTGTATTCCCAAGGGAAAATGTATGGCTATGTAGATACTCTACTTACGATGCTGGCAATGCTGCTGAAGGTAAGTTAATCATTACAGTTGTGCTAAGATAAAGAATAAACATTAAGAAAAGTAGTGCTTTCAAAATACAAATGTGTTCATAATTATATTAGTAGATCTGCAATGATATTATTAATTCTAGGAGCCTGTAGCATTGATGTGTATGTCTGTAGTGTTCGAAATGGAACATTATTTCTGAGCATAGTTTTTAATATGGTCATTTCAACTTCTCTTTTTTGTACTTCCAATACTAAGCTGCTTTTCTACTGCACCAGTCAGCACTTCCTTCAAACTTAATCTAAATAATGTATTTCAACAAATTGCTTTTAAATTAATTTTATTTAAATACAATTGGTAGTTTTATCTTGTTACTAGATGAGCAAAGAATCATTAGCTTCTTCATGCAGTACGTACAGTGGTGCTCGTGGTTTTGTTATAAGTGGTTTGGACTCTTTATGGGGAGTGTTTAGATCTCCAATGTATCCATCTGATGGCAGGGACAGAGAGGCTCTGCTGCACTGTTTGAGTAGCTAAATACCTGCATATTTCTGAAACTTACTTCTGCACCTACTTACAATTTGACAAGTAAATTCCAACTCCTGAAAACGTCTTTTACATTTTTTTAGAGAGCTTATATGTTCCTTTTCCATAGCCCAGCTTGTACTGGAGCATAAAGCTAATCCCATGTGGGAATGTTCACCCCACCATGTTTTTGCCTTTATTTCAAAGTTGCAGAGTGTTTTGGAATGCAGCGCAGATGGATTGACTGTGAAGCCTTCCGTGTTCTTGGTTGTATTTGTATTTGTTTCTAGGTAGCAATGAGCAGAGCTCAGGTGTGCTTGATATCCAGCTCCAAATCTGGAGAGAGACACCTCTATCTTATTAAGGTATCAAGAGATAAAATTTCTGACAATGACGACCAAGAGACAGCAAATTGTGATGCCAAAGGTAACAAATGTTTATTAAAAACAAAGCCATAAGCTTAACTCCTTAGTTCTGAAAAACAAAACAAAAACATTGCTCTCTTACATACAGGTCACATTAATGGGGCAGGAAAGGCAGCAAAAATGAAGAAAATATAACCTAAGGGAAATATCCCCAGTCAAGGAAAAAATTAAAATTATATTAAAAAAAATTAGTTAAAAAGGACCTTTGAAAGTCATTTGGTTCGATATTCATCTCCCTCAGAGCAAATATATATGTATAACTCTGTGGAATAGTAGAAATACGTTTTAATGTTTTGAATTTAACTGATCCAATTCTGCTTGGACCGTGTTGCTTTCTGGTGCTTTCTTAAACACCTTTTTTGGTGTATTAAGTGTATTTGTGGTATGTTTACAACTTGAGCTGTGCATATGCATATCTTGTCACTTCTCAAGGTTTTTTTTTATTTATTGGGGTTTTTTAGTTGTCATTTTACAAACTGTTCATTAAAAAAAAAAAAAGACTTTACTGACTTTATTTTAAGCAATTTTTGCTGTTCTCACAAGTGTTCTGACAAAAGACGACTGGTGGAACCTCCTCCTGAAGGCTATATATTCCCTGTGTGACCTTTCCCGGTACAAGGAGGCAGAGCTACTTGTGGATTCCTCACTGGAATATTATTCATTTTATGATGATAGGCAAAAACGCAAGGAGCTGGAATATTTTGGACTCTCTGCTGCAATTCTGGACAAGAACTTCAGAAAAGCTTACAATTATATCAGGTGGGGAGTTGAGAAAGTAGAATAATTTGTTCTGTAATTACTTCCACTGAGGATGTAGTTCAGCTGCTGAAAATATTTCTGAAGGAACCAGACTGATGCTCTCCAGATTTTCCTAATGAAATAAAATAAAAATTAATAATAATAATAATAATAAAGCCTGTTGAAACTGGAAGGGTTTTGTGCTAGCCTTTGATTGCAAAACAATCTGTAATGCAGTGAGCTGTTTCATTTGGCCAGAACTTTCTGTTGTCTTTTTCTCTCTTTGCATCAGATCTGCCATTAGCTCTTTGAATATCTCTGCACTTCAGGTTCCTCTGGACTGAAGTTCTATCACAGATGTGACATCTGCACATGTAGCTATGTGGTATTTACTCATATCTTGTATGTTTTCTGTTCTGTAGAATAATGGTAATGGAAAACGTCAATAAGCCTCAGCTCTGGAACATCTTCAATCAAGTCACTATGCAGTCTCAGGATGTCCGTCACCATCGCTTTTGTCTCCGATTAATGCTGAAAAACCCTGATAATCATGCACTGTGTGTCCTAAATGGGCACAATGCATTCGTGTCTGGCAGTTTCAAGCATGCTCTTGGTAATACCATTTGAGAACACTAAGGCTATTGGTGTTTCTATATTCCTTTCACGTCATCTTTCTTATGTTCTTAATGATCCTTTGAGAGCTTATTTTTCCCCTAAACTGTTGTGTTTTTTTTTCAGATGTTGAAAAATGATAGGCAGCTTCGTAGTGTTAAATTAGTGCTTTAATTAGTATCCAAAACAAAGCACTGCTAAATGGTTTTGCTAGTAAGAATGAATCAGACATTTCAATTTTGAAGTTTAAAGTTTGGGTTTCAAATTTAAATTTTCTAAGCAACTTTTAAGATGAAGTCTAAGAGTAATAAAAAATAAGAAAGAAACAAAATGTCTCAAAGAGCCAATACAGCCCATTGGATATGTTAAGTGGGCCTTTGAAAGAACCCTCCTGCTTTTTAAATCCAGCCCTGCTGATGGTGCAGGTGAGAGGTGATGATACAGTTGTGCTGTGAGGAGTCTGTGCTGTTGCCTTCCGCACTGTCTCTGAACATGGTAACTAGAGGAAAGGGGCAGTTTCATGCTCTGGAGTTATCTTGCTGCCATGCTCAGAGGCTGCACTGGGGAGGGTGTTTAAGGGGAGCCTGGTTTCAGAGAGCTGACTTGGCATGACTTGGTCATACTCTGTTACAGCCTCTAAAGCTGGGCATTAAACCTGGGCACCCGAAATGGCTTCTCCCTTTTGCAAATCAAGGGTGACTGCTTGGTTCCGAACAGTGAGAGTTTGTTGTTGACTTCAGGGGGAATCCTCTTATCCTCAGTCTGATGACTGATCACTTGACATTTTAATGAAAAAAGCTCATTTTGCAATGTCAAGACTATACAAATGCGTATGCTGCTAGAACTAGATCTCTGTATTTTTATTTTAATAAAAAGCCAATAAGATATTTCAAGCAACCGTGATGTGCTTATGCAGAAGCAGTGATCATGACTCAGATGCTCCCTGTAATTGGGGCGGCTTCAGAGCCCCGTGAGGATCATACTGAAGAGCTTAGCACCTTTTACTATTTTGTCTCCACATGAATGATGACTGAAAAGAAGCAGTAAGTAGCTGATACGCAATCTGCTTCAAGAGGTAGTGATTAGTATGGGGAACTTCTAATTAAAAAACAACACCCCAAAAGTGTCTACATACACGTTTCATAGCAGTCTAGCAGCAGTTAGTACTTATTACTGTACTATATAAAAGCCTCAGTCACAGACCAGGGGTCATATTGTCCTAGATTCTACATAGTGAGGTAATCATTTGTTACACCACTTACCTCTTCTTGCTTTTAAATAACACTGATTCTTATTTTTATCAGCAAAAGGTGTATGGTTAATGTACTGCTTAATTCTTCTAGCTAGGGCAGAGAAAACTGTGTGCAGCTGGTGTGAACAGCGATAGTTCAGTCAAAATAATGAAGCTGGACTTTCAAAGCAGAGATGTTTGCAACAGTAATTCTCAGCACCTCTAGATTATAAACTACAGCAAGGACTTTATTTCCCTGCTGTATCCAGTTGTTTCCTGCTCATGTTTTTCTGTCACAGCCCATACTCCTGCTTCAGAACCCAGGGAGTGCTGAAAATTGTTTGTATTAACATTTTTCATATGTATTTTGATGTAGTTATCTTCAATTCTTTTCGTACTTTATACTTCCAATTTGAATAATTGGGGTTGTCACCTCCTCCTCCTCCTCCCTGCTACCCGCTCCAGTTCCCAGATTCTCAGGGGTTGCTTCTCACCTGCTTGTTTCCAGGGCAGTATGTGCAAGCCTTCCGAGCAAAGCCAGAGGAGCCCCTGTACAGCCTTTGTATTGGCTTAACTTTCATCCACATGGCCTCTCAGAAGTACGTGCTGAAAAGACACGCTCTTCTAGTGCAGGTGAGCTCGTGTTGCCTACAGTGGGGCCTCATTTTGGAAATCTCTATGTTATGTAGACAGGCTACAACCTGTCTTAAATGGTTCAACCATTTAAGAAGTTAAGAACTTGTAGTAATGAGTATGGCATTTCAAAAGAGGGAACTCGAGGAAAGTGAATACGTGAGTATAATTTTGCACAGTATCTGTATGCATCCGGATCTCCGGTCCTTTATGTGAGAAGTAGCTTTTTCTGCTGTGTTTGTAGAATGGCCCACCAGCAGCAGCTAGCTGTTTGTGCAGATACTGGGAATTCCCGTCCCAATGGCTGTAGCCTGCTTTTTTCCTGCCTTTCCCCTTAGTATTGTATTATACTTGCTATTCTGTTTCTAGAAAGTGGTGTAAAGTAGAAACTATGCCACGTGTCCATATCTCACAAACAGCATATTAAACTTCAGAGTCCATATCTCACAAACAGCATATTAAACTTCAGAGTTAAAAGGTTTTTTTTTTGTTTTGTTTTCTATGTTCCTTTTCTGTTTTCTGGGTGCCTGTGTATCATTCTCACTGTAAAGATTCTGTCAGCTCTGTTTGAAGCTACCCACAGTTTCCAGGTTTTTTATGCTCTTTAAAGTCTTTTCCCTTCCACTCTTTGAATCTACCAGTTCCAATGATAAACCACAGGGTAATCGCTTCCCAGGAGGATATTTGAAGTCTACTCTGCATCAATGCTCTCAGTAATTTTCATTAGTGAATGTTGACTTGTTAAATTTGGTTTTATAAATTTTCTGTAATTTTGGTGGCTCCCAGATGATAGAATATGGTGTGGAGTCTGAGTGGTTGCTGAAAAAATGGGAGATTTCACTGATTTTTTTACAGAAGAGCTATAGATCTTCTGCTGTACAAAACCAAGAAGAATTATGTCTATGTAAAACTTTGAAGCAGTTAGAGCTTGCAAAATGTGGCCTAATTTTATTATTT
>JAVCKT010011698.1:0-13942 GCA_032273925.1 Rhynchotus rufescens
TTCAGTGGTGGCAGCGATAGGACTAGAGGAAACAGCCACAAGCTGAGGCACCAAAAGTTCCACAGGAACTTAAGGAAACATTTCTTGGCAGTGAGGGTGACAGAGCCCTGGCACAGGCTGCCCAGAGAGGTTGTGGAGTCTCCTTCTTTGGAGATCTTTAAAATCCACTCGGATGCAGCCCTGTGCCACATGCTCTAGGTGACCCTGCGTGAGCAGGGGGGTTGGACTAGATGACCTGTAGAGGTCCCTTCCAACCTCAACGATTCGGTGATTCTGTGGTATTTAGAAACCATTATTTTGGTGTAAAAGCAGTTCAGAAATTAGTCATGAGAAAACAAAATTATGTTTGATTGGAATGGTAGATGAATGTGACATCCACCTTTACTCTGAACTAATTAAAAATATATTTCTGAACTTTTTTTGCCTTTACTTGTGTGGAGTTTTCCTTGTATAATTTAGTGAGCTGCAGAAATACTGCTTAATAAGGGACGATGCTATATGTTTTGTGCTAGGACTAGAGAGAATTCAGTAAAACAGCATAGAGCTTAATTCCAGAATTATCTGCCAATAACACTGTTTATTTTTCTTTGGACTAGTCAGTCAATGATTTTTTTTTTTTTTTTTTGTAGCCTGGAGTATATTTCTCTTTAAATTTTAATAGAGCTATGGCTTACACCAAGGCTGCAAATTTATTTTTTGGTTTTATCTGCTTACAGTGAGTTTTGTGAGTTAATCAGGCATTGTAGAGAAATGTTTCAGTTGCATCTAATTGCTTACCTTTGAATTTTCCTGTCTTTTCTGGGTCTTTCTCTGAGTCAAGTAATTTACTTTGTTTATGGAATTCCTGTAGCATTTACATATAAATGATATATATGGATAAAATGTAATACTTGTAATGAACAAAGATGCTTGTTTATCTGAAAAACAGTGCAGATAATCCATGGATATTTCTGTAATATATGTAGAAATAAAAAAAAAATACAAAGTTAGTGAAATCAAAGTTAGCAGAAGGTAGTTAACTTCTATCAAAATGGGGTAAGGATTTCATTAGCAAAGTATGATATCCATGGCACACTTCTAATTGAATTACAAAAAGATAAGAATTATACAAATATAATAATTTTTTTTTTTTGATTTTACTTTGACCAATGCAAAGAACCTAGATTTGATGTAGAGATCGTAATTTTCATATTAAAAAAATGTCAGGAAAAAATCAGTAGCAAAATTGAGAAATAAAAAATCGAGAAGCTACTTAAAAGGAAATTAATAAATAGCTAAAAGAGAATGTTAGAATGCATTAAATTGATAAAGCTTCTGTGTGAGAAAAATGTAGGTGTTAATGGATGCTGGGTATTTGAATATGCAACTATGTTAAAGCATGCTAATGGAAAGAAAAATGTATTTTTCCCTTCTCAAGCACATCAGAAGCATATAGCTTCTCAAATCATAAGCAGCAACCAATAGAATAATAAAACACATAAAAAATAAATTGGGAAAGGAATCTAATCAACTGTTTGTATCACTGTCCATTGTTTGTTTTTTCTTTAAAGGGGAGAAGTTGGGGAAACTGTCAAAAATAAAAGTGTGAGTAAAGGACAAGTGTAATTAAATTAATACTTGCATACTGTTGGGATTGTGTGGTTTTAGCCCAGGAAAGTAATTGAAATTTAAAATTACTGAAGTATGAAAAAATATATCTTAGTGCTTAAAGTGCCCTTTGTAATACAGCAATGGAAGAAGAAAAATGCAATAGTATTAAAATGATTTTAAATGTAATTCAGTGAATTGCAGACTAAGAATGTGTGCTATGCTCTCTAAATTTGTAGAAAATATTAAAAATTCTCACAAAATAAACCAACTGGTGCATAAATAGTTATGAAACTAGTTATGAAACTAAGTTATGAAACAGGAGGAATAAAGAATGATTTAAAGTAATATTAGAGAAACAAAATAATTTGATGAAGGCAAGGAAATGGAAGCTCAGATTAATATCAGGCAAATGTTTCTCAGGATGAGAGCCATTTGAGTCAAACATAGCGTTCCTAAGTGTTGGAATTCATTGCAATCAATAAGGCAAAGTAAACAAACAACAGCGACAAGAACAACAACCCATTGTGTGTTTTTTTACCCACAAAACCCACATTTCAATATATGACTCCTGACTTGTTCCTTGATTGCTTTTGACTTGTCTTTTAGGAACGTAATCTGTGATTCTGTCTGATCCAAAGACTGCTATTCCTTCAATTTCTGGCTGCAGATTTCTTATAACCATGATACTTCTGGGCCTGTTTACCTCAAGAGATTAAAAAAGCAAAATGTCAGTGACTCCTAACAGGAGGAGAAAAAGACCAGACTTGTTTAAAGTAGCTAAATGTAATTTACTGCTTGATAATATACAACATCTCCATTTCCTTCACCAGCTAATATGCTTTCCATGTGATCCAGTTATAGAGACCAGATGGTTATTCTAAGGTAGCAAATGCTTCCAAGAGAAGGCATGTGTTTTGTCACTAAGGATTTACTTTCCTGGATGTTTTTATGACAATAAAAATTGTTGACGTACTCTAAAGGGAGAAAAGTGCTCTCTTCTATCCCCTCTTGCTATAATCAAGACAGCTGAAAGTGTCTCAGGCATTTGGCCAGTGTCTGATCCACCTTATTCCAAGGTGTCATTTTGAGAGGCATATTTAGTTTTGCCTTCTCTTCCTGAAACCAGGCACAATCCTAAAATATCTACAAGACAAGCAGAATGCCTTTATTTCTCTAATACAGGGAGATTGCAGTTTATTTTAACACCTTAAATGGCTTCATTCATGCGTACATTTAATCCTAGCCAGACTATTGTGACAATCTGATTTGACCTTCTGTGTAACTACAGCCCTAGTTTTTTAGCTTGCCAATTCTGCACTGAACACTATTGTGTTATAGCTGAAGCAAAGGGGAATTGGTCCAGTATCTTGTGGTCATTGGATATGGAGATGGCTTAATGCAATATGTGCTCCAAATGATGTGGATAGCTTTTTTTTACTCTTCAAAATAATGAAGACAGATATTTAAAAGGACACCTCTTAAGTTTACAGTGATTGTTATTAAGGGTAAAGTCTTTTTAAATATGAAACGGTACTGTATCTTCCTTCCTTGTTTCATATACTAATATTGTCATATAATTGATTCCAGGAAGGAAGGAGGAAGGAGAAAGGGGAAGGGGGAAGGGAAAGAAGGAAGTCAAGAGGAAAGAGGGAAGGGGAAAGGAGGAAAGGGATAACGAGGGGGGAAAGGAAAGGGGAAAGGAAAAGGAAATGAGGGAGACGGAAAGGGGAAAGGGAACATGAAATGGGGAAGAGAAAAGGAAAGGGGAAGGGAAAGGGGGAAGAGAAAAGGGGAAAGTGAAGGAAAAAGGGGTAAAGGAAAGGAGGAAGGAAAGGGGAAGGGGAAATGAGAAAGGAAGAGGAAAGGAGAAAGGGAAGGGGAAAGGAAATCAACTCTAGGCTTTCAGGGATACTTTTTTAGACATTTAGATTTTTTGTTTTGGTTTGGTTTGGTTTTAGAATGTTAAATTCATCTGGAGTGAAATCTTAGATGTGACCAGATATTCTGATCTAAAGACGAAAAGGACAGTATGTCAGCATTCTTTTAACATTGAGTCAATAGTATTCTGGTTAAATGGATTTGAGTTTGTGGTGAAAGTTATGTTAGATACTTAAAACAAGCTGTTTTTTGCAAAAGCTGAAGGAGGAACTTAGTAACTTTGAATCCTCACTAATATATGGTGTAAACCTTGTCTTTTTTGGCTGGGCTATGTGATCACATCCCTCTGCTTTCCATTCGTTTGTAGTGATAGCTAACAACTGGTCAAAGACAAAACAGTGTCAGAGCCACTCCAAACAATTTAAAAGTGTGATTGTGATGTTATGTACATAAAACAAATAGCTTCCTAGGGAAGAAACAATATCTCATTGCAACCTAATTGATTTGAGATAAGTTCTTTCCATATGAGTTTCATTTTAAGCAATTGGTTGGAAATGAGATAATCTAGAAGGCATTATACCTGAAAAAGATTGCCTGAATCGGCTCATTTGCAATCCTTATTTGCTACCTGAACTGCCAACACTGAAATAAAAATATACTCCTGCAAAAATTCTAGCTTGGTTATATTATCCACTTTCTTTATGTTGTGCTTCATGTATCTTAATGCAGCTTGAACTCCGTAATAAAGCTGCTAATTAATTTGTTTTAAGGATATCTCATGGGTATTTATGGTATATAATTAAAGCTTAGGTTAGTGTCTAAATGGAGACCCAACATAGCTGAATTTCTCCTTCAAAATCAAGCATCACCATCATCAAGTAAATAACATGCTGTTTTATTCCTAGATGAAGATAGTTAAGTGTTCCTTAAGGTAGTAAACAGCTTCATGCATTGGAAATGATGATATGAATTTCATGTAACTATGAGATAAAAAGATTTCATCTCTTTTATTATATGCAGAGCAGTGCTGGAATATTAGCCTGATCCTGTAGTTCTGAAATGCAATTCCTAAAGAATAGGAAATCAGGTCTCATAAAGATTGTCTTAAGTTTGCCAGGGTGCACAAACTAGATCCTGCAAGTTGAAGGGCCACTGAGAGGGGTTAAGATGCCTTGGACCCAGTGGTGCTTGTTTCCATACTGCCTGACCAAAGGCACTTCATGAAAAGATGTCTATTTTTATGTGATCCTGAGTGGAGGTTCAAGGTAGGTTGTATTTAAATGTTTTTTGAAACATCTTGACCCTGGTTCTCTTCATTCTCAAGAACATGTGGTGAAAAAGGGCTTCACTAAAGACAACCTCCATAGTAGAAACGCCACTTGCAGCAATTCTTACTATCCTTTATGCCCTCTGCATTCAGTCCATCTTTTCCAAACAGATGGCATTTTCATCTAAAACAAGTTCTGTCAAATTGATGAGGAACTCTGATTTTGCAGATATCGCAGGCACAAGTGGCAGAAAAAAAGCAGAATGACTCCAGATATGACAGTACATGGGCTGGGTCAGGGATACTTGTTATTTTGCCTAACGGATTTACATGAATGCTATTTTAACTAAACTAGAGTTTGCCAGAGGGGAGCACTTTACAACCTGCTCTACATCTTTACCCTGAAACTGGCGCATCCTGTCAGACAGATTTCTGTATTGGCATGGAAATGCTCCTGTAGTTAAGTCTTTCCACTGCAATTTTATGATTCTTTGATTCACTCGGATGCAAAATTGGTGAACCTACTGCTCTGCTCCCAAAGAGCTTTGACGTGATTGAATTTGACTTAATATTCCCAGCTGAGGGTTGTTTTTCTCTTGATATGGTTCCTATCCAACTCCTTGTCATTCTTCTTTTTCATTTTATCTTGATTTCTGAATTACCATCCTTATGTAAAACCATAGGATGTGCACTGAGCATGGGTATGTTTTTATGTGTACCTCCTCTTCTTCTGTCCTCTCATTAGAAATCAGGTGACCATGTCTCAGCAAGCAGAGACATTACGCAGGTAGCCATGCCTCAGACAGTGCTATGCGTATCTTTTTGTACAAAATCTTAAAGCCTGTATTTCATCTTTCTTTTTTTTTTCTTTTTTTTTTTTTTGATAAATAAAAATATTACACCTAGAGATTGTAGACAGATATCCTGGAAAGATTTGTAATTAAATTTCCAATCAATTTCCTAAATAAGCACCTTTTTTTGTATTTTCCTCCTTTGCAGGTTTATTTTTGGTGTTGCAGTGCTGCATGCCTGTCTTTCCTTGAGCACCTGCAGGCAAGAAAGCTTGAGGTGTAACCTCAGCTCTTGTGTTTCAGAAGAGTCCTTCCCACCCCTTAGATTGTGTAGATTGTGGCATCTTTAAATTAAGCTTTTTTTTTGCTTTTTTTTGGCTTTTTTCTTTTCTTTTTGTACACAAGTATTCACTAAAATCAAGCACTAAAATCAAGTATTCACTAAATCAATTTACCTAGGGGCCTTGTAGCAGCAATGAGTTGTGCTGACCTCTCAGGCCATAGTCTTATCATTGCAAAGACTACTTTTTCTATATAAAAATAATCTGTTTCTCAAAACAGATTATTGTTTCTCAAAACAGATTTTTGTTTCTCAAAATTCATTTGACTGATTTTACTATCCTCACAATCATATTAATATTTTTCTTTTTTTTGCTGTTTTTCATTCTGGCAATATATTTTTAGAAATTTGGGACCCCTAAATGTCATTTCTCAAGCTCTGATTTACTCCACGCTTATTACACTTACTTCATTCTGTATTTTTTACAGTTGCATAATATTGCCTTCCTGGTTGGAGGGAAAAATCTGTTACTACATCTAAATCATCTTCTCCCATGCTTCTAGCTTCCCTTTCACTACTCTATTAATAAATTGTGTTTCCCATATGCACTTTTTGTTTCCCATATGCACATTTTTGCCTGAAGCAAACTCTTCTCAGCATTTGTTATTGGTGCGTGTCCAACATTACTGTAATCCAGTTACAGATATTGTGCTGCTAGAATATCAACTAAATGCATTTGCTCCATTTTGCTATGCCTACTTAATATTTTCAAAAGAAAATTAGTGAGATTTTTTCATGTAAACTGTATTGGGTCAAACACAGGTCACACACTATAGTGTATGATACTCGGTGTTGCTTTGTGCACCAGTTATTATTAAATCAGGATAAGAGCTAGGCATGTGGACCTGAGCCATGTGTTAATCCAAGTTCAGCCAGAAGTGCGTGCCATCCCATATTTAGTGCAATGGTTCAATTATTGCTGATGAAATTGCATTATCTTTTGAATTCATCTTACCCTATTGTCTAGCAATTAGCTGCACATGCACATGCCATATAGAAGGCATCTTCTCTGACACAGGCAGTGTCAAAACCAGAAAAAAGGACTTTTTCTTTTTTTTATATAGGTACACCTTTATTAATAGGAAAAAATGCATAAATTTTTAAATGAAATGGCACAAGGATTTAGTATAGGTTCAGGGCAAGTTGAGTGGTGCCAAATTGTTTTGAAAATAAACTTTTTCATGTTCCTTTTAGAGGTAATTTCCAATATGTCTTAGTGTATAGATAAAGGATTCAATCGGATACTTTAACATTGTTCTGACTGAGGGGGTTAGTAAAGCTGACTAAAAGTTGCCCAATATTTTAAAATATAGGGCTAAATATGTTTTTTGTCTTGTTTTGTTTGTTTGTTTGTTTGTTTGTTTGTTTTAATAAATATTTTAGTTCTCTGATACAGGTGGTTTTGTGTGTTGCTTATGAATGTAGATAGGTGTCTGGTCACACAGTGTGATAGCAATGACTGTATGTTCCCTCACTCCCCAACCATATTGTAGCTGTAACTTTTTTAGGATTTTTCTAAACTTCTGTGTGAACATTTTGACATTTTGAGCCAGATCTCTGTAGATACTTTCCCCTGAAATATTTAAAGTGTTTAGATTGTGACTACTCAAAGCTGACATTTAAGAAAGCTGCAAGAGTTCCAGTATGTTCTGGAGCAGATTGGGCCACTTGCTACATTTATTCTGTCATGCTAATTGTCAAAAAAAAGAAAAAGAAAATACAGATTACCCTTTTTAATTTTATCTCAAACTGATATTTACTGTTAATACACCTCTATCATGATGAAAATGAAATCTCTTTTTGTCCTTGTTAATGTTTTTCTTCATGTGTATGCATACATATCTGTAGGTGTATATATATATATGTGTATATATATGATATACAAATAAATTCAATATTATTTTATATGATTAATTGCATAAATTAATGGTAACATGTATTACATAGAAGTGGGAACTGTTGGAAACAATGGAAGAGTGATTTAGATTTTCTTCTATTAAATGATGTTTTTAGATGCTCAGTTTTGAATTAACCTTGAGGGGTGAGGGAACACAGATGTCTGGACAGTTTGCACAACTTTACACCTTATGTGCAACAAAAAAGTTGCAAGGCATTTAGATTTGGTCTAAATATCCTTACCTTTACCTTAGTTGTAGCAAAGGTTAACCTGTAGACTTAGTTACTTAGCTGGCATTTTTAAATGCCGGCTTCCATAGCTGCACCTGCAACTCAGAAATAAATTAATATTTGTTTTTTCAACATGAAGTGACCTTAACTCTATGCAAAACTATGAGAATAATTGCATTTGGGCACTTGCTGTTCAAGAAGGCAGAGCCAAGGGTAAGACTTTTGCCATACAGTTCTAGATAGTGCCACACGCCCCTGCTTTCTCTTTTAATCTCTTTCCTAATAGTAGCTTTAAGTCAGCATTCAGTCTTGGTCATTTTATGGCCAAACCATTACATTAATTCTACAATTTTGGAGAAAGTATTTGCAATCATCCATCACATAAAATTTCTACATACTCTCCTTGCTGTTTTTCCATCTTGAAAACAAATTTGTGTGAAGTTCTGAATAAATTCAACTTGTAAAGTGATTATATTTTATGACTAGCACCTTAAATGAAAATATACTTAAAACAGATCTCAATTTCACATGCTATGCTTTGAATTGAAAAACTGTCAAAATATTTTCTCTCCTGTAAGAGAGAAACTGTACTGTAAGGCTTACATATACATATGCCATAATTTTTCATTAAGACTTAGTGGTAGCTTGTATCATTACATATTTTAGCAAGATCTAAGCTTTGAGGAAAATATGGTAATAATTTAGAAAAAAACAAAGAATTGAATTAAATTTTATTGCATAAAGCATTTGGAAAAATTAATTTATCTCATTAGAAAGTATATTTGCAGACAGTCTGTGGCCGTCTCTCTTTGGAGTATTTAAAAGCTAATTTCCTTTTGTCTTTGAAATAGTAAATCTCACTTATGAATTGCATGTAATTTTGGTGTATGTGCACTTCTCTAGTTCACCACTAGAAATAATAACAAAAAAAGGATTCTGTGACACAGGCATGTATTTGATTTTAAAAATCAGGTGGTTACCTTTGTGATTAAAAATATCTGAGGTTGACTACAGTAATAGAAAAGCTCTGAAAAATGCATAGATGGTCCAAATCCATTGACTCTCTGTGAGTTTTAAGGGAATAAAGATTTAGTCACCCGAGATTTGAGTGTATCTTGGAATCTCTTCAAACACTTGAAAAAATATCACCCTAGATTTTACACCACTGCTGCTCCTGTGAGAGGAATGGCTAGAAAATACTTGTGAATAACAGGTGTGGTCAAATTTAGGGAAAAGAGATTGTAGGAGCAAACAAAACCTTAGAGTGTGTCTCCTGAAAATGATGTGCAAGGCGTTGGTGAGCACCAAGGAACTCCTGGAGGGTTCAGAAGAGGTGGAAATCACAGAATGGAAAACAGAAACAGAGAACAGACAACAGAAATTATACATCAATCATAATTTTGAAGACCTTATGCAAAAATAACCTCTCTCCACCACTCAATGCAAGACCTGCTGGAGATTTGAAGATTCTTAGAATCATACAGTCATGGTATAGATCTTATTCTAAGTGGCTGTATTTTTGCGTTTAAACACAATTGAATTTTGTGGTTTTGTGTTTTGTGTTCTGTCCTTCTGCTGGGTTTGCACCCACAGCACAGAGCAAAGTTCATGTTTCTAGCATCACAGGTAGATAATGCTCTTCCCAAACTAGTCCTTTGGGGGCAATTATGATGACATGGTCCTTCGAAGCATGCAGATTTTTTTTTTTTTTTTAAATATGCAGGCGTATAAAATGTCTGTTTATTTGTGGGCAAGGAGTTTCATTGCTTTGTGTCTTTTCAGCGCTGTTTGTGGGAGCGCATTGCCCCCAAACCCGCGCGGGTCCAGCGGTCAGGTTGCGTTGGGCGGCCATGGGGCCGCTCGCGCTCGCTCCGGCGCTTGGCCGCCGCCGCGGCCCCGTCCCCGGGGGGACGCGGGCGCGCGTGCCAGCTGCGCAGAGCATTGATTGCTTCTGCCTGCAGCGGGGATGCCGTGGCCGGGCGCCACGGCGAGAGGAGCCGCGTCTCGCCGCCGCGGAGCCGCCGCGCGCACGGGCTCCCGCCGCGCACCGAGCAGCGCCTCGCCGCAACGCGGCCCGCGCGCAGCATGAACGCGGCCCCGATGCAGCAGCCCGGCCGGGGCACCGCTGCTGCCAGCATCCCTGCCACGGCGAGGGATGCCCATTGCGTCTGCGGTTGGCACCAGCACCATGGCCATGGCCCGTTCCTTCCCGGCACCATCAGCAGGACCAAGGTGGCGGCACCTGTGTGGGACAGCGGGTGGAAGAGCCCCCCAAAAGCCGCCGGCAAGGCCAAGGGCAGCGCGGGCGAGTGGTGGCCTGAGTGCTCCTGTAGCCACGGCCGGCACCACCCGGGCCAGGTGAGCTGCTGCTTCTCCATCCAAGCAAGGTAGAGGTTGCGAGGGCTCGGGGATGGCGGCAACTTTCTGTGCTCCGTCTAGATTTTGGTTAGTGGCACTTCCTGGGGAGAAAAAACACACACACACATATATATTAAATATATACATATATGTGTTTCGATGTCTGATGTTTGGCTGCTGACCATGGAAAGGCTGGGGGACCACCTGGCTGGGCTCCCTTGTGAAGACACTTGGCTTTGTCTCTGTAGCTTCTCCAGACCTGCACACCAGGCTGCTGTGACAGGGTGGTGTGTTCCCTGTCCGGGATAGTGGGGTTTGCTGGCTTCCCTAAACAGCCTGCTTCCCAAGCTTGTGTGCAGTTAAATAGGGATATTTTACAGAGGAAACACAGGTGGGTTGTGTTTTTTGTGGTCTTTTTGTTGTTGTTGTTGTTCTTTGTTTATTTGTTTAGATTTCTTATTATGAAAAACTGTGCTTTGTTTCTCCTCCTTTGGACTCCAAATGCAATCGAAATCTTTAAATACACATGAACTTAGCTTTCTCAGTTCTGTAGATTTTTATTTACTGGCCAGACAGTGTGTTTTGAAGTATACAATGACCAGGATCTAGGATGTGTACAGATCCCTCTAAGCACTTAGACTGAGAAAGATCATATGCCAGATAACCCAACACTGTGAAATGAAAATCACAGGGATACTTATATGAAGGCTAATATTAAAGATCTTTAACACTCTCTCCACTGATGTACGTTTGCATTTCTCTCTGGAAAACTCTAATCTTATTCAAAAGCTTTGTATTGTATCAACACCAAATTCCTTTTTTTTTTTTTCTCTCTTTTTTTATTATTAATTTCACACCAAAGCAAAGCAGTAATATGTAAAGGTATTTATGAAATGTATTTTTACTTGCTGAAATGATGTACACAAGAGTTTGACTAGCCTTAGTCCACAGTGACCCCTCTCTAGAGACTAAATCAATTCTCTGATGGAAATGATTTTAATATGTTTTTGAGTGAACAGGGAAGCAATAAGGCATAGGGGTTGTCAGATAGCATAGCTATGCTTCATCTTGTCTTATGGTCTGTAAAAGTGATGCTCTGTTGACTGAAAATGATTAATGTATATATAGAGAAGCTTCATTTTCACCTGGAAACCTAGTTTTTTTATATATTGTGGTGCAATCAGAAAATTGAATGTGACTACAGTATATATTATGCATTTTCTCTTATGAATCATATAAACAAAGCACATGTGACTATTTATGCCAGAATAAATGCCATCATTAGTATGTTTTTAAAGGTCCATTTCCTAAAACTAGTCTCTCTTAATTATGAAAAACTCTGAATATTTTCTTATAGTCTGAACATTTATATTTTTTTCAGAAAAAGCTTGAGGAAAAATCCCTTTGACAGCAAAGATTTTCAAAGATATAGAACATATGAAGGGAAAATGCAGCTGCATGTTTTGTTTTTGTTTTTAATTTTGCCACTTCTAATATTAGTTCTGCGTACAGATTATATATGCATACTTGAGTGCTATCAATGCCTTTGTAATGCCATGTGTTTGTGTGTAGATCATGTGAAATTGTTTAGGTTTTTCCTGTCTAAGTCCTTCCTCATATCTAATTTTAGGCTCTGCACTAAAACCGTATTTACTCCATGCTCTTAATGCCAACTACCTTTTTTTCTGTGTAGGAAAATCCCTTTCTTGAGTCTTGCTTATAATCATTTTAATGATTTATGTCACCATGTAACACAAAGTGATGTTCTGTGCATTGAATGAACTAGTCTACTTTGGCAAACACTTTGTGGCTTTTATGTCATACAATTTTAAGGCAGTTTATTTCAAATATATTTTTTTCTTTTTTGTTGTTCTCTGTGCAAAGTGTGTGTGTGTGTGTGTGTGTGTGTGTGTGTGTGTGTGTAATTTGTATGTATATGTGCATAGATGATTATTGCTTTTAAACCCTGGATAAGGTGGTAATGCCAGAGAAATAGCTGGTAAATGGTAATTTACACTTGATATGTTCAGTGTTCACAAGACATTGCATTGTCTATAAAATAAAAGATGGAATATGACAAAACATAATAGAGGAATAATAGTAGGAAAAAAAATAGTGTTCCTGAGCTACTCTTATGGCCTATAATTTAGGAATATAATTTGAAGACATTCTGGTGTTTTGAGAAGGGTGTTGATCTGGAAAATGGTCTTCTCTTCTTAGAAAGAAAGATCAGCACTGAAGTATTTAGTTAGATTTTCTATGCTCTTCTATTCCCAAGATATATAAACATATATAAGCACAGGGACTGATCTAAAACAAAACAAAAGTCAATCAAATTTCAGTCAATTCAGCTCTTAGATTAAAGACTGGTGACAGGTTCAAAAGTGGAAGGATTTTTTCTACAAAGTTTTGAGCGTTTTTCTTTTTTGGACAGATAATGCACTAAATATCCGTTTTATTTGTGTAATTTCATTATATGGAAACACAGTAATGTATGATTATAGTGAGAAGGATCCTGGGTGCATTAGCCCTAAAAATGCCTACTTAAGTTTCATTTTGGAAATATATGCAAAAGATTTTTTCTTTACAATTTCTCTTATTCTTAAAGCTTATACTGTCAATATCAGCTGCATTTATACATATATACATATATCTTTCTTAAACAATATCAAAGGTTTTTTTTTGCAGTCAGCGTGTCTTTTAAAATAAATTCCATATATGGAGCTCTTCTTTGACAGTGTGGGAAAGGTTTATTAGCTAAATCCTATTTTATAGATGCAGTATGACTTAAAAAAAAATGGGAACAGCCAAATTCTGAAGTATGAGTTTAGCATGGTCTTCTGTCTTTGGAGGCCTTCCGAGCTGTTGCAGAAATTTCAGTATATCATTAGAGAGCTCTTTGCACGGTTGGATGAGATGAGTTAGCTTTGAGATATATATCACTAAAGCAGGTCTATTCCAAGAAACACTTGCCCTTCTAACAGTACAGAGAAATGATTTGTTATTGGTTGTATTTTTCAAGCTGATGTTCAAGGTTTGAGGACTCCAACATAAGATTAGCCATATTTTTGGCAAGTTATTCCAGGCAGTAGAGTTATATAGACTTATATTGCCTTAGGTAGTGAAGGGAATCTTCTCACTCTGTGTTGGTATTCTAAAGTACAAATAGCAGCACGAATATCAGTTAAAGAAGTACCAAATAATATTGATAATTTGACATTTTAATTGTATTTGTTTTGTTCTGTGTTGTTTTGCTTTGCAAATTCTTAAAGACTATTGAAAGAGATACCATAAGTCAAGGGTTAAAATTCAGAAATAGGTAAAGAGGAGAAACACAGAATTAGCAACTTATAAGGTAGAATTATAAGGCAATTTATAAGGCAACTTTATAAGGTAGAAAGAAATTAATGGACTAATCTCAAGCTCATATACTTTTATCAGTGGGTTTATGGGCTAGCTCCTAATTCATAAGTTTTCAGAAGATGCATCTAATCTAGTATATTGTCTTGGGTGGGCCATTATCTTGCATTTCCAAAAGTAAAATCATTTGTACATCTTTTAAGTGACAGCTGCACAGATTGCAGACAGTGT
>JAVCKT010011701.1:0-11746 GCA_032273925.1 Rhynchotus rufescens
GAGATCTACTCTTAGAACAGAAGAGTTATGACTTGACACCTCTTACCTGTAAACCTTTTCCTGATTTACAGGAAAAAGATATTTTAAAAAAGATATTTACATTTTAAAACATGCGTGCTAGGGCTGGTCTCTAACTCCACTGCAGCTGCCTGCCTTTCTTCATTAATGACTGCACCCTACTTGCATCCCTGACTGCTAACCCTAAAACCCTCTGCTGCATCTTGATCACTCTCTTCCATCCGCTTTGGCCACCCCCTTGCACCCCTTCCACCCCCTGCAGGGGCAGAGCTGGCTGCGCTGGGCTCTGGACCACACCACTCTGTGCCTTGTCTTGCTTCCACATGGGGAATATCTTCAAGACGTAAGGTCATCGTAGCAATCTCGTCTTCCAAGTGGCTTGAAAATTCCAGTAGCTCTAAGTGATGATGTAAATGCTTCGTTTTAGGCATGAACCATATGGGCAGCAGTATCCAGGACAAGGACCTCCCTCAGGACAACCCCCATATGGAGGACATCAACCTGGAATGTATCCACAGCAGCAGGTAGGAAAGGGGAAAACAGCTATTTTCATAACATAAATTTAATAAATGGTCACTCCAAAGACCCCTTTACGTCCAAGAAATTATTTATACAATGTGTGTCTTTTGGCACAATGGACCACTGTAACTCTGGTCAAAACCATAGCTCAAATGCATAAGCAGTGCCTATGTAACTGGAAAAATGGGTTAATTGTACTGGAAGAGTATAAATTTGAATGGATATTCTGTGAATGCATATCAAGCTAATGTCTCAGAGTAATAACCTGAGAAAGGCTGAGAAAGGATAATTCAAAGGTTAGTTATGGGATGCTACAGATACAAAAAGCTGCTTGACTGTCAAAGGTAGGGACCTCAGCTGCTGTCACACAACCCAGTGAGCCCCGAGAAAGCTGGTACAAGGCAAAACATGCAACTCTCCCAGTTACTTAGAATGCTGTGGTGGGCCATGCACCTAGTCCAGATAATATCAAAGAATTATCCATCTTGAATATATATCATATGGTATTAACTTATCTGTATGTCATTTCCAGTAATAATATGTTACACATGTATGAGGGGTAACAATTCAGAGGCATTTGGAGACTTTGGCCTCTCTGCATAATCAAATGGTTTAACACCTTTGAAAATACAAACCATATCCATTAGGAGGGTTTCTGTGAAGTGTGTTGTTGCTGGATACGATTCAATCTCATAAATCAATGGCAGCACTCCAGTGACTTCAGCAGGATGAGCTTCATCCTTCACATAGCTAATCAGGCAATAGTTACTGTTCAAGCTAGCTTCTTAAACAGAAAATATTTATCTATAATATAAATATCCAAATTTAAGCCAGCTTTCAGCCAACTTAAGATATAGCTTTTCAGTTTACATTTTTACTGGGTAATCGTAAAATCAGAAGAGATCTTACCTTTTAGTACAATGTAACCTATCTGAAATTAGTTTCAAAATTGTTTGCTTATCTGTATGGTTCAGAAGTTTTATTGTTTTTTGAGCAAGCACTTTGAGGTGATTTTGTGGGGAAACTGCAAAGGTGGGTAGAACAGAACAGTTCGTGAGTCCCATACTAATACCTGTGGGGAATACATTGGCCAAGTGTTCCTGTAGGCAAGAAGACAGCTAGAATTTGTTAAAAAAAAGAAAAAAGAAGTCCTGTCCTCAGTGCTTTGTACCCTGGCTCTTGAATGCTAAGTGCACCAATGCAGACAAGCAGTGCAGAACGAAGGGCAAGGATCCAGGCCTTGGCCCTTCTTCCCACTCCCATAGCATTCCCCTTCTTTGCTTGACTAGAGGGTAAGGTTGCCTCTTCCTTAGGCTTCCTTTCTGTCCATTGAATCTCCTCAGAGTGCCAGACTAATGAGAAAAATGGCCTAGGAGCAAGGGAATGACCTGGGAAAAGGGGGTGCTTGGAGCCTCAGTGTTTCCCGCTGGCTACCCCCTGGCATGTGGCCACTGCAAACACAAGGACATCGGCCTGCCCTTAAAAGCAATGAAGCATGTGCTTCATTCCTAAGTTTTATTATTTATTATTCACTTTAAGCACTCTGGGCCACACTGGCAGAAAGAGGCATCATCGTTTTAGATGTGGCAACTCCCAAGTCAGCTGTTAATGTATAAATTGGCCGTAAGTGCTGAATTTACCACAGCAGGTAACTTATGCAGGACTGAAAACGGGCATAGTCTTCACTTCTCACATAGCCAGGCTGCTCTTTAGCAACTTAAAAAACTAAAGCAGAAAAAAAAACCCTCCTTTAATGCAGCGCGGTAGTTGTGGTTTTACATGCACCAAAGCTGGAAGATGAGTTTATGATTCCCAGAGCTGTTTTAACTGACCCATATTGAATACATACCGAATTTTATCTGATGTTAACTTTGGTACATTAGTATACATTGTGCGATGTGGTGAGTTAAGGTGTCTGGGGGAGCTATAACTTGGAATTTAACTTAGATCATATATTCAAATATTGCACATTTAATGCACGTTTTTTGCTTCAGAGCACTCAGTGTGGTTTGAACTGTGGAGCAAACTCCCACAGGAACTAAGGACCGTCACAAATCTCACCACTTTCTCAAACCACAAGATGTCTTTTCTGTCCTGTATCCTTAAAAATACATACAAGTTTATATGACTTAAAAAAACCAAGTCGCCTCGCCCAAGAGCAGAGCAGCTCACCTTACTCAGCATTCACCCTCTGAGAGGGTGAGAAGGAAGGAGGCAGGAAACCCTGTGTGGCAGCGCGCAGCTGCATCACTTAATTCAATACTGATCAGCAGCATGAGAGTGCTTATGAATTGGACCAGAATATTTGGGTTTGGCCATTTCATAAAATAATCTTATATAAAATGTAATTAGGGGGATCTGGGAAGAGGGATGGTTGCCTAAACAAGACCATGTTCCTGACAAGTACACAAAGAGCCAGCGAGCAAATTTATTTTATGTAGCTTAGGCTCTGTTGTAACATGCAGTGTTTCCGACGTGTATGCCTGCAGCATATCTGGGTGGGTTAGGAGTTTATTCGGTGCTTGTCCCTGGAAAAGATTATGTTTCTGAATGGTTTTGAATATTTTTTTCGGAGACTAAGCATAAAAAAAGAGGTAAAATATCTCCGTGAGGACCGTTGCCTTTGCATGCGTGTCAGGAGTGACAAATAGATTATTTTTTTTTCTGACAGATAGGAATGGAAAGGGAAAGGGAGGAAATGAGAGCAAGCATGGGAAAATGTAGCCCAAGGATAAATTTCCTTTTAATATTAAGTTATGAGCACAGCAAAACAGAGGCTTAGAAAGAAGGCACCGGATTAAGGCCGCGCATAGCAGCGTGGGCCTGAGTCTGGGATGGGCGCTGGGAGCCGCCGGCTGCTTCAGGGGGCTCTCGGGCAGGGGGCTTGTGCTTGCACGCGGAGCCAAAGTGACCGGTGCTCTCTCCCACGCTTCCTTCCAGAACTACAAGCGACACATGGACGGCATGTACGGGCCGCCGGCGAAGCGCCACGAGGGGGACATGTACAACATGCAGTACGGCAGCCAGCAGCAGGACATGTACAACCAGTACGGCAACGCGTACAGCGGGCCCGACAGGAGGCCCATGCAGGGACAGTACCCCTATCCCTACAACCGGGAGCGGATGCAGGGCCCCGGGCAGATGCAGCAGCACGGAATCCCCCCGCAGATGATGGGGGGCCCCATGCAGTCGTCGTCCTCCAGCGAGGGCCCCCAGCAGAACATGTGGCCCGGCCGCAACGACATGCCTTATCCTTACCCGAACAGGCAAGGGCCCGGCGGCCCCGCGCAGGCGCCGCCCTACCCAGGGATGAACCGCACCGATGACATGATGGTACCTGACCAGAGGATAAACCACGAGAGTCAGTGGCCTTCTCACGTCAACCAGCGTCAGCCTTCGTATATGTCCTCCTCAGCCTCCATGCAGCCTATCACTAGACCTCCTCAGTCATCCTACCAGACGCCACCCTCTATGCCAAACCACATTTCGAGGGCTCCAAGCCCGGCATCCTTCCAGCGCTCTCTGGAAAACCGTATGTCTCCAAGCAAGTCTCCTTTCCTCCCCTCCATGAAGATGCAAAAGGTGATACCCACGGTCCCAGTGTCCCAGGTGACAGGGCCTCCACCCCAGCCACCTCCAATTAGGCGAGAAATCACCTTCCCCCCAGGCTCCGTAGAAGCATCGCAACCAGTCTTAAAACCAAGACGAAAGATTACCTCAAAAGATATTGGTAAGCATCAAAACAAAAGCCAAGGCCAAAAACAGTTGGGGAGGAAGGGATTTTGCTTTCCTTTCTTACCCCTGGAAAGTATTTTGCCAAACAGTTAACCTACTTGGTAACTGTAAGTGATGGTGTTTGGTAATAATGTACTAACGTCTGCGTCAGAGAGGGTGGTGGGTGAAAGTCAGTGCAGCAGATCTGACATGAAATGAAAGCAATATTGTATATGGAGACCTGGAGTCTCCAAACATGTGTATTTGCATAAAGATAAAGCTTGTTTTGGACTTCCAAATTTCATGTGTTGAAAGGTCTCTGAGAAAGTCTGTTCAGTCGGCAGTGCAACATAGGTTTGAGTAAAGGTTTTTACATTCTCCTTCCATAGAAGTTCACAACAGATACTGCTCTTCTGTCGTGTACTTACAGTGTCTGCCTTCTTTGCATGGCCCATTCATTCATTCAGTGTTATTTGTCGTGTTTATTTCTCCTCATATTTTTTGCCAAGTATCTTCCAATGTGGACTTCATGTTACTACATGTCACAGTTCCAATTTGCCATACCTCTGACAGAATATTCTGCTTTTATTTATGGACTGTTTGTTTTACTAAACTTCTCAGAAGTTTGCAAGGACTTTATTTCAGCCTCAGCAAAGCCAAGAAGAGAGGCCCTGTTCAGATACTTCCCCAAACAAAGGCAAAGCAGCAGTTTTTCTGGAAACATTACACAGGGCTAAGGGAAGCCATGAAACCACGGTCTTGAACAAGCATAATTGAAATGACTTCATTTATATTCTGCATTCTCAGCATGTTGTCTTCTTTGCAGACTCACTGATGGTCTCCTAGCGTGCGCTAACGCTGTTTTACTTTCCCTCTTTCTTCCTCCAGTAACTCCTGAGGCCTGGAGAGTGATGATGTCTCTCAAATCTGGTCTTTTGGCCGAAAGTACCTGGGCGCTAGACACTATTAATATTCTTCTGTATGACGACAGCACTGTTGCTACTTTCAACCTCTCTCAGGTAGGTGGGAAAGCAGTACTACCTCTCGGCCTTTTAAGGAAAGGAAATGAACGTAAGATATATGAGGAAATGCTGAACTCTCTTCAAATTGATCATCTTAAATATAATTTTGAATATCCCAGAAGTTCCCTTTTTAATTATAACAGTGAGGAACAGGAGAGAGCTTTGGGATGTAATAGGGGAAATAATCAGCATAACATAAAGGTGTGTCTTGTGAAAAGGGCCATGCAGGATTATCAGAACTGCAGCCACAGCAAAAGGCTAATGTGTTAAGTCTTCATATGTTATAGTACATGGACAATTGTAAAAAAAAGAGCAAAATGTTAGTGATTTAGTTTAACTGATCTTTCCTTAAAGGTCTTTTCAAAATGTTAAGTTGCTTCAAGGCCGTCTTTGGGTCCCCGCCTGTCGTATTTCCCGGGCCCAACAGGAAGCCTCTGGAGTTTCTGAACTGCACGGGTTTTATTCAGTTTCTCCTTCCAGTAAAGTAGTCTTGCACAGAAATAGCCCGTTCTCAGTTCCACTCTAACCACTGGCAGTGGCAGTAATAGATGGTATGGTAACATAATGTGCATAATATAAAATTTCTACAAAGTGAGTATGCATTTTATCTGTGCCATTCATTCCTTTGTTACTAGTCGTGTAACTTAAAGTTGGCATTTTTCAGTATAATGATGCTTTTTAAGGTAGAGACACAGATCGTTCATTTTGTCCCACCTGTTTTTAGAGCTGGAGATATCGATAAGCAGCATTCAGCTCATCCTAAGGCAGAGGCCTAGAACAAGTCAGCTGCCTCAGACCCTAGAAATGGCCTTAGAGGCCATTGATTACAAAAGGAATGCATACAGTTAGGTTAGATATGCAACTCCTGTGGGTATCTGAGGATGTGAGGTGCATTTCATGTAAATTCTGTCAAAAAAAATTCATTAATGCATTCTGTGCAAGTTGTGCAGAATATCAAACAATCTTTACATTTGTTTGGTTCCTTTTGCCTTGGACTTGATTTGCACTGGAATTGAGAATTCTGTGTGATAACAGATAATTCTTGCAGTTCTGAATCCTTTTTGAGTTTGGCAGTTGAGTTTGTGAGAGAATACAGAACATCATAGACACTGGTCATCTAAAGAAAACAAAAGAACAGTATGAAATATGATTTAAAATAACTTTGGGTGTAAGGACAAAGGATATGTTTTGCTGCACACCTATTAGCCCACAATTAAAGCCACCATTACAGCCAGACACTCAGGCTGAATATAGTAACAACAAAGCATCTTTAATAATAAAGTCACAGAGGGCAAATTAGCATCAAGTCCAACCATTGTCTTTCAGCAAGAAAGTCATTACAAGTTAATTAAGAGGATTAAGCCCGAATGAAAACTGTTTCTGAAGGGTAACTTACAGCACCCTGCTCCAATAACAATGTTTAAATATTGACAGCATGAAGAAAACTATTTCACTGGAGATGGGATATTAGTTTAGGACATCAGGACCTAGAAGCAGTACTGCTAAATCTCAGAGGTTGGACACTTGGATGTTGAGACTGAGAGGCATGGAAGGAGAGGAAGACTATTCATATGGTTGACTGGAGGCACCTGGTAAAAATTCAGTTCAGAGAACCAGAATTAGTTAGCAAGTTCAGTTCTCTGAGCAGACGGTAAGGAGTAAAGATGTGGGGCAGTGCCACGAGGGGAGGCAGCGGGGTTAGACGTCTGCGGTCGCCCCAGGGAGGCCGGTAGACAAAGTCCTGTCCTCCTGGTAAGTGTTACCATTTCAGCAAACGGCACCATGAGAGTCTACAGTCAAAAAACACACTCAGTGGACAGAATGTAGAAGCATTTGTTTTGATGAACTTTTGCCATGCAGGATCTAGTCCTTGCTTGTCCAAAGCAGGAGGAGGGAAGTACGCACAGATGTACGTGTCCGTGTTCCTAATGACATTCCATGCAATGAAAAATATTTATCTGATTCCTATGTTCTTTCTTCTCCCCTCAGTTGTCTGGATTTCTTGAGCTTTTGGTAGAGTATTTTAGAAAATGCCTGATTGACATTTTTGGAATCCTTATGGAATATGAAGTGGGAGATCCAGGTCACAAAGCACTTGATCACAAAGCAGCCAAGAAAGATGATAGCCAGTCCTTGGCAGAGGATACTGGGAAAGAGGAGAACGATGAATGTATTGACTATTTTGATGAAGATGAGGAGGAGGGGGAGGATGAAAAGGCAGAAGGAGAAGAGAAGAGCATTGTTTTTTCCACTCCCGGTGCCATTGCTGATCCAAGTGAGAGGCCAAAACAAGCCAGTAAATTTGACAAGCTGCCAATAAAGATTGTAAAGAAAAATAATCTGTTTGTTGTTGACCGATCTGACAAACTTGGACGTGTTCAGGAATTTGATAGTGGACTCCTCCACTGGCAGCTTGGTGGTGGTGACACGACCGAGCACATCCAGACTCACTTTGAAAGCAAGATGGAGATCCCTCCACGCAGGAAAGCCCCTCCTCCCTTGAATTCTCCAAGCAAAAAGAAGGACCTCGAGGGGAAAGGCGAATCTGAGGAACAACAAGAGAAGAGTATAACAGCTACCATTGATGATGTCCTCTCAGCTCGGCCAGGAGCGTTGCCCGAAGACTCCAACCCCGGTTCCCAAATGGAGAGCAGTAAGTTTCCCTTTGGGATCCACCAAGCCAAAAGCCACCGGAATATTAAACTGCTGGAGGACGAGCCAAGGAGCCGGGATGAGACTCCTCTATGCACCATAACCCACTGGCAAGACTCCCTGGCCAAACGCTGCATCTGTGTGTCAAATATCGTCCGTAGCTTGTCCTTTGTGCCTGGCAATGACACCGAAATGTCCAAACATCCAGGCTTGGTGCTGATCCTGGGAAAGCTGATCCTTCTTCACCACGAGCATCCGGAAAGAAAGCGAGCGCCACAGACGTACGAGAAGGAGGAAGAGGAGGACAAAGGTGTGGCCTGCAGCAAGGATGAGTGGTGGTGGGACTGCCTCGAGGTCTTGAGGGATAACACATTGGTCACGTTAGCCAACATTTCTGGGCAGCTAGACTTGTCTGCTTACACGGAAAGCATCTGTTTGCCAATTTTGGATGGCTTGCTGCACTGGATGGTGTGCCCCTCGGCGGAGGCACAGGATCCCTTCCCGACCGTGGGGCCCAACTCGGTTCTTTCGCCTCAGAGACTCGTGCTGGAGACCCTGTGTAAGCTCAGCATCCAGGACAATAACGTGGACCTTATCTTGGCCACGCCGCCCTTCAGTCGTCAGGAGAAACTCTACGCTACGTTAGTTAGGTACGTCGGGGACCGCAAAAACCCGGTCTGCCGAGAAATGTCCATGGCGCTCCTATCGAACCTTGCGCAGGGGGACACGCTGGCGGCGCGCGCCATAGCCGTGCAGAAGGGCAGCATCGGCAACCTGATCAGCTTCCTGGAGGACGGCGTCACCATGGCCCAGTACCAGCAGAGCCAGCACAACCTCATGCACATGCAGCCGCCGCCGCTGGAGCCGCCCAGCGTAGACATGATGTGCCGGGCGGCCAAGGCCTTGCTGGCCATGGCGCGGGTGGACGAGAACCGCTCCGAGTTCCTCTTGCACGAGGGCCGCTTGCTGGATATCTCCATATCTGCTGTCCTGAACTCTCTGGTCGCCTCTGTCATCTGTGATGTACTTTTTCAGATCGGGCAGTTATGACATAAGTGAGAAGCCAAGCATGTGTGAGTGGAGATTAGAGGGTCACATATAACTGGCTGTTTTCTGTTCTTGTTTATCCAGCGTAGGAAGAAGGAAAAAGAAAAGAATCTTTGCTCCTCTGCCCCATTCACTATTTACCAATTGGGAATTAAAGAAATTATTAATTTGAACAGTTATGAAATTAATATTTGCTGTCTATGTGTATAAGTACATCTTTTTATTTTATTTTTTTTAACCAAAGTTGCTGTCTAGTACATTCAAAGGTCACACTTTTTTTTTTTCCATAGATTATCCTTTTCAATGTTCTTTTCCATGTTTGTATTGCATATTTTTTTGGGAAGCGAACTAGTGACTTGTTAATAAGAAAAAAAAATGTTATGGCAAACCATTGTATGATGGAAAAAGTGTTTCATCACTTTGAAACGAAAAGGTGACAAATTACCAACCTACCAAGTTCCTGTGTGTTTTATTTTTTCAAATAAGGAAAAAATATAAAAAAACTTGTATACCATCACCCAAAGCTCTGTGCAATAGAAGATTCTAGTGATGTAGGTGTAGGGGATCAAGGAGGGTGTCAGGCAGTAGTCAAAACTATTATATACAGAATGATATGGGTTTCTCCACAGGAGAAATGGTTACATTAGGCTAGGAGCAAAACAAAACAAAAAAAAATTCAAGTTAAAAGATTTTTAAACAAAACCTGATGACGAACATCAATTGCTTCCTCACCAGAACTGTCGTGTCTACATCTGTTTTTTTGACCTTCCACCGTGACAGTTCTTCACAATTCCTTTAATCATTTTTTAAAATATTTTTTTATTGCCTAAGGGCCGTGATGTATATAGAAGTTGTACATTAAACATACCCTCATTTTTTTTTTTTTAGTACAAAGTTTTTAGTTTCTTTTTCATGATGTGGTATCTACAAAGTGATAGTAGAATTTTTTTTTTTCTTTCATTTGGGCCATATCTCCGGAAAATAATAATAAAAAAAAAAGAAAAAAGAAAAAACCCAACACAGGAAACCAACAACTGAGGGTAATGTACAAGTTTCTGTATGTATAAAGTCATGCTCTATTTCGGGAGAGCAGCCGATCACAATTTGCTTTATAAATCAAGGTGTGGAAATGGTTACGTATGGATTGATTTAAGAAAATGGTTACCAGTCTACAGACAAAAAAAATATATACAGGAAAAAAAGGAAGAAACACAACTTCAAAGATTTTTCAGTGACAAGAATCTGCATTTGTATTTCAAGATAATGTAGTTAAAAAAGAAAAAAACTTGATGTAAATTCCTCCTTTTCCTCTGGCTTAATGAATTTCATTTATTCAGTATAAAATCTTTATATGTTCCACATGTTAAGAATAAATGTACATTAAATCTTGTTAAGCACTGTGATGGGTGTTCTTGAATAATGTTGTAGTAGCCATGTGAGGTATCCGAACGCAAACTGATGACAAGAAAGAGCAATAAGGAGTGCTCTCTTTCCCCTACCTTCCAAAATACTGCTGTGCTGTTCCGGCCTTGCAGCAGCTTGCTCTCGGTTTAGAGGAACCCTCTCAGGCCGCAGGGAAGGGTTGAGAGTCATTATTTATAAAGCCAGGGCGCCCCAAAGGGCAGCGGCACGATGCAGGTTTCCAGTCTCAGTGCTGGGCTTGGGGGTGGCTCTGAGCTGGGATGTTAGAAAAAGTGACACAAGGTTTTGTGAAAGCAGTAACCCTCCAGAAGGAACTGGTCTGTGATCGCCACCTGTACTTCTTTCCAGGGGTTAAAGGTGCAAATACCCCCGTGATGAGGGGATTTAGAATAAACACCCACCCACCTCTAGCTCCTGCATGTGTCATTGCATACTTGCAGGGCCTCTCCTCCTGGGATCCCCCATCCAAGTGGATGGGGCTCTAACAGAGCATGTCCATTGTTACAAGGGGCGGGAATGGCCCTTTCAGGTTCAGCTCTTACCTGGTGTCAGGTACATCCACACTCTCACTTCGTGGTAGTTTGTTGCTGAATGCCGTGCAAGCCCTAAGTTTTGCTGTTCCATCTCGGATCGTTGGCTTTGTCAGTGTGACCATACAAAGCTGGGACTAATCAGTGTCCTGGGCTCACCACATAATTGCACTGCTGGCGAACGGTCTCCTCTCCAAGCACAACACAGAGGTACCTGAAAATTACTGCCCCGCACACACGCTTCGGCGTGCTGCCCATCTTGCTCATACAGACTGCGGCAACATTAGTACCTGGAAGGGAATTTCAGAGCCAGGGAAAGTATAGACAGTCAGGAGCCACCTTTGAAACGTGCCTCCCTAGTGCCTCCCCTAGCAGGGAGTGACTCCCTAGTAGGGGAAAGCCGTTCTTCCTTGCCGCTTTTCTCGGGCACTGATCTTGGCTGCCCACATCTCGGCCTCCGCCGTCCCTCGCTCTGCGTAACAGCACGTGCAGAGTAGGGGGTGAATTACAGCCCCTCGTCCCGCCTCACCACAGCAGGAGGCATCTCAGGGAGGGTTTTTTTTATGGCTTAGTACTAGGGAGCGTAGTAGTAGCAGCCCATACTACCCTTGTTCCTTAATAACATTTTACTGCTTGATTTTACCCCATGGATACAAGCAAGCTGTTAAATAAGCCCTCACCTGAGCATCCCTCACTGCTTCCTTCTCAAGGACATCTAACACCTGGGGTCTTTCTCCCCTCTTCAGCGGTTGGACCCAGGTACCTGGTGGGGGAAGCTACCCCTGTGGCAAACAGATGGGAAGTCAGTGTGAGACCGTGTGA
>JAVCKT010011702.1:0-27701 GCA_032273925.1 Rhynchotus rufescens
GGGGAAATATATATATATATATATTTAAATATACACACGCGCACACACACACACATACACATATATATATCGTAGTGCTTCAAGACAGTTCCTGAAACTACAGTATGATTCCTTTTACCCGTCACAAGGACAAACTAAAAGCACACAACAGCCTATTCTCTTTTGAGAACGTGATGCTTATCCCTTTTATCGACATTTTAGAGGCCTGTGTTATCATCTGAGCAGAGATCAGCAGGACTTTCTGAATAGTCACTGATGCACGTCCGTACTTCCACCATCACCACCCTCATTTTCAGTCTCTTTTCAGGAACGCAAGTTCTGCCTGTTTTTGAGGGCCCATGAAAACACTGGATACTTCTTCAGCATAGACTGCCAAAACTGATTATGAAAGAGGCAATTTGGAAAGCTGAGCTTCAAGTTGGGCTTTAGAAAACAAGAGGCACCTGGGAAATGATGTGCAACTTGCGGAGACTTTAAATATGCTCTGGCAAAACCAAAATCCCTCTAAGGACCTCAGTCAGCCAAGGGTGAAACAGTGACCTTCGACACACGGTTACCCTTCTTGGAGCTGCTCCGCAGGATGCATCTGCTAGTTTAGCTAAGGGATACCAGCTTTGCAATCACTTCCTTTCTCATCCCAGTTTACAGCCCTGCTTGTGGTTATGTGAAGCAGCCACATCAAGAAAACTTGTTTAAAAGATGCCTGGTTACTCTGCTTTTCAGGAGAGACTGAAAGAGTTAAAATATTCACACCTACTCCTAAGTACACTCTGCAAGGTGTTGTATTCAGGGGGCTAGGAAGTATACTAGCTCTTACGTGCCACATGCAATATTTTGAGGAGTTCAGGGTTCTGCTTGCAAACTCTTTAAGTATATAGGCTAGAGGCTCTCAAATTTTGTTTGTACAGAAGAATCTCCATACAACCCCAGACACATCAGTGCAAGAGCACAGTATTTTTATTAGCTTTTCTTGAGCTGAGAGTCTTCAACTCGAAATTTAAAATATAAAAATGTAAGCCAAAACTCTGACTCTGGCGGTCCAATCCTGGTTCAGTTGGGTTTGGGATTTTTTTTGTTGGTGTTTTTTGTTCTTATTTTACTTTTTTATTTAAAAATAAGCAAGATCAAGGACTTTTGCTAAGTGCTCTTGTGCAGCCCAGGGGCTGCAGAGGAACCCATGATGGTTGGGGAGGTTTCTCCCCTTGTCAGATCATTCCTACAGCAGTTGCTGAGTTCCTGGCCTCTGCTCCCCTGGGGAGCCGCGCTCTTGTTTGGGCTGGCTGCAGGAGAGAGGCATTTCAGGGCAGGGAAGCGGAGCTGGGCAAGCACAACACGCCTCCACCAATCCCAACCTGCAAAACAGTCCCCAGGGATCATTCTAGCCCAAACAAGTGAGAACACATTAGTTTATATAAAAATCATGCCAGAAAAACTATCAGGGTAACCAGCTTTAGACAAAACGTTTGCAAAGCTTAGCAACTCTGTTCTTGTTTAAATAAGTGGAAAACGAGGTCGGAATTTTTGAAGAGAAACCCAAGAAGTTGTTACAGACAGAAGAGATCAACAGCCAAACTCTGAAGCTTTTCCTCTGCCTGTGCTAAGGCCTGCTGCAGGAAACCTCCCGTTAACGTTCTTGTAACAACTGCTGGATCTTCAAAATGCAGCAAGCAAACATGAATGTGGTTAAGCCTGGTTGGAGTTTACTGCCCTGACTGCAGGGAGGAAAAGAAAAAGCTCAAAAAAGATTAAAAAAAGAAAAAAGTCAAATAATGAGTGGCAAATTAGAGCTCCCCAATTATTTCTGTCATTTTAGTAATTCCCTGCAAGACGCAAGAACAAGTGATGTCATATATCCAGCAGCATTTTAAGGAAGAGGCTCAAATTGTAAATTTTTCAGAGACCATTACCATATTATTATCAGAGACCAGCTACTCACACACTTATAGTTCCTTAGATTTTTAGAGAAATATTGCCAAAGTTGCACTCGCTCACTTTTGAGAAAAAGGGTCAAAGATCAGGTGCTAATTGAAAAACAAGATTTTAAAACTGAAGAGAAGCTTATAGCACAGTCTACTTTGTCGAGGTGGGGGGAACAGGTGAAGGAGGGGTTTTATAGCACCTTGAAAGAAGGTGGGATGGGAGAGGTGGGAGAAGAAAACACTGGAAGTGAGGAAGAGTCATTTGCTCTCTCTGCCAGCAGTGCAAAGAGCTGAGCTCCTAGGAGTGGCTCAAAAGGGGCATTTGGTCCAGGGCATACGTAGCTCCACGTTGTCCTGAGCCACAGTGAAGCGAGGCCTGTCCCATGCTGTTTTGGTGCTCTCAGCTGCGTGTTCAGGGCATGCTACCAAATGCTTTTATTCAGAGGGGAGGGAAAAGAACAGCTGCCCTTCATGCAGCCTGCTAAACCTGCTGAGCCGAGATAACTATCTCCTTTTAGACTCACCCCATGCAGCAAAAGCAAGGAACCAGCCATGAACACTGGCCCCCAGCTCACCAGCAGGAGCTGGGCAGCCCGTGCTGCGCATATCCATCCTCTTCCAGTTGTAGGAGTGCCAACTGCAGAGGCTCTAGTCCCAAACCCAACTCCAGTTACTCATCACTGTCCTTCTGCCAGACACTATTGCCTCCTTGGATACACTGGATGAGCTGCTTTGTGGATCGTCTCTAGTTTCATTGAAAAGCCCAGATAATTTAAGCAATTTAAATATTGGTCTTTGCCAACCCAGCTCATTTTGACTGGAATTGGTCATTGGGAGCAGTGTCAAGAGAAGGCACAAGTGACAGACCAGAGCAGTTTATAGCCTTTAGCAAGAGGGTAATCGCAGCATTTGGAGCGGGGCTGGCACTGTTAAATACCTTCAGCCATTTCTGTCACCGCCAAGAAAGGACTTGTGTCTCTTTGGCTGCAGGGACTATTTTAACAAATATCATCCAGCTGCACTCCCTCCAGGACCATACATCAGCTGAAAACTAGCACAGCCCTATGTAATTCTTGTCAGTGCTGAAACATTTCCAACACAAACCCTCCTGCTTGCTTGGCTGGAGAGTGCAAAGTTGTAGTAGTTATTTCACCACTTTACAGCAGAGGAACTCTTAAGCAGCCAACTAGGACCTGATTATGCCCCTTTGCAGTACTGAAAGGGGCAGAAAAGAGTTAAAAGAACCTGACTGGAGGCTGGGAAAGAAGAACAAAGAGGCACCCCAAATAAAAGAGTCCTGTATCAGCATCTAAGCAGCAGCTCTTGAAGGAACAGCAGAGTGGAGCAGCTCAACAAAGGACAGGCTTATAGGAATTTACGTGATCTCACACACTGCAATAATAAAAGAGAATTTTGAAAGAAAGAAAAACGACAGAATTAGCGACAAATTGTTCATCAACTGTAAAACAGGAATGTGGCAATACTAAATCAGTTGTTTCATATCATTTCAAAATAGATGTTTTTGGTTTACTTTCCTCTTTTTCAAGTCTTTTTTTTCCTCCTCTGTCCCAAGAACCCTTACCCAAGTTCACATAAGAAGTCAAAATAGCTAACAAAGGAGAAAAAAAAACACAGAAGTTAGTTGGGGTTCAAAGGCAGTCACTGCATTAGAACGTGGTTTTGGCTTTTTACTAAAGAGATCTGCCTTCACACAAAGGTCTAGATGCTAAGATGGCACAGCTTGGCGCTACTACATTCATGTCAGGAGTGCCACTCTGGTTCACAGTATCTGAAGATCTGGTCCAACTGCCCTTAGGCTGAGGCTCTGTAGTGGAAACTATGCACATAGTGTTGAGATGAATTGGATAAGCTCTTTTTAAATACCAAGGTTTTAAGAAAACTAAGCAGCAGTCAGCTCTTTCAAAACAGTTTTTGTGTTTCAGAGAACTCTTTTTATGTGCAACTTTGAAAAAAAAAACTTGGTAGGCTAATGGCATGAGCTTACTGAAAAGCAAAACTCTGCAGTTAGAGAGTCAGGAGAAGGTAACAGGTACCAAAAAATGTATTTTCAAATTTACTTAATACATAGGTTCTTTCTTTCTCCTGTGTCTTTCAAAGAGCATTGAAAATACTGAGATGTAACTGACTGAGCAGACCAACTCAACATATTTAATATGTGGCACCTGTCCCAATGATTTGAGCTGTATAGTCCTGTTTAAATTCACAGCAGTGACTTTAGCAAATGATCTATCATCCTTCCAGTTCTGCTTTCAAATCTCCAGTTTCTCTCCTATTCACAACTTCAGTCCTTCCTCTAAATTCCTGCTCCTAATAACGTATATTTCATATTTACTCTAGGACTCAGAGGCAAATGACATGCTGTAGGTGCAGAGCAAAGCTGCTCTCTCCGGCATGGGAACCAATCATCCATTTCTTGGTGAAATCGTGCAGTTCACTGGAGCACCGTGGAGGCAAAGAAACTTTTACAGCTCTACGGCTGATTCTTTGCGTTTCTGATGACAGCAAACAGGTATCTCTAGGTCAGACCACAAGGCAGGACTCTCAAGACCATTCTAATAGAATCTCCAGGCAGGTTCACAGGATGAGAACTGGCATTTTAGAAGGTATTTCTTTATGGACACATCTTTAATGCTGCCCAAACTCGGGCATAACGCACTACTATTTTGTATCCAGACTATCATGAGTAACAACCATCTAAACAAAAGGGGATGGACATTTTAGTATGAGCTACCCCCTTTCAAGCCCTTTGCACCAAACAGCTGACACGTCCGAGTAACTTTTACTCACAATAAGGACCATCAGCATTCTTCATTTTTAAGCTAAAACAAACAAAAAAAGGAACAAACTGCATCTCAGGTGTGACATTCCTTACTCTATTGCTGTTCTTTCTTTTATGGAACAGAAGGTATATAGTTTTTAAGTATTTTTCACTCTGATTATTATTAGTTGGCATTTATACCACCGAGAATCAAATTATCATTCATGGACATCTCAGCAACTTATCAGAGTTGACAAGTGGTCAAATCAGAGCAGAGTTTAGCAGCAAACCACCAAAAAACTTTCAGATGAGTGAAAGTTAAGAGAAACTCAGAAAAGGAAAATCAGTGGGACTCACAGACTAACCTTGAGAAATGCACTGGAGTTTAGGCTTTCCCTTACCCCTGCTGTCCTTCGCTGGACTTTTCTCAAACTAAACTGGCAAAATGGGCCCCAAGAATGACACTACTGTTGACAGGACATCTCACAAAAGGTCAGGTTGATGAGGAATCCTGAGAGCCAACAGAAACGTCTTTCTGCAATGCGAGATTCATTTCTTGTCCTTTTCACTCTAGTCTAACCTTGGACTCAGCCATAGTAGGATTTCAGAGAATTTCAGTTCAAGTTCCCACATGAGACACAGAAGTGCCTATAGAGCCAAAACAGTTTGGGCCAAACCACTAAGCTTTCTTCTTTCTTCTTAATACACACTTGACCACATACCGCTGGGCAATCCTTGTAGTCAGCACTACTTGTATCAGCTTACTGAAGAGACCACAGCCTTGTAAACTGCAAAGTTACTTCTCATACAGAATTGGGAAGGAAAGGAACTTCTGCTGATACTGTGCTGACTAGAACTGCTTTGCTCCTAAGAAAAAGGAAGCTTCCTTGTAACAGAAACACTGCTGAGTATTTACAGCAGTGTTCATCAAGGCCCTTGTTTTTCTTTGTTATTTTATTCTTGTCTTCCATCACAGCCGCGTTAATAGTTGAGCAAGCCATCTTTCTGGCTCTGAAGGAGTAGGTTAAAATACTATCTCCTAGTTTAAAAAACTCTGTTCATTCAGAACAATTATGTTACAGTTCTCTAGTAATTTGTATCCAAGAATGTCAAAGTACTTCCTATAACAAGGGCACGTGCAGCTTTCTTCGGAGGAGACAGCCCGTGTTAGACATGAGGGAGAGTGTACTGTCATTTTCAAAACTGGAAGCCTAGAGTTAAATCCATTACTAGGCATCTGAGCTTGTGACTTAATTTTCAAGGGACAGAAAACCTCCATTATCCATTTTTTACACACTGATACTCAACATCTGAATTTCAGGGTTTTGTTTTAGGTATTAAGCTTTAGTTTGAAAACATTGCCTCATGCTTTCCAGACCAACTCAAAATCCCCCCACTGAACTACAAGATAAGTGGTTATTTAGTTTATTATAAACAAAAATGATTTTCTTAAGTACATTTTCATGGTTACAGACACACATGTAATGGTTTTCATAAATAAGGGAAGACAGAGACTCCATACAACCAAATGCTTGATGAAAACGATAATAAGATTCCCTAAAAGAAAGAAGAGAGTCCTCATACACACACAGGTATGCATGCACACACACATACACTTTTCTTTGGAGAGGCACCAAGAACTAAAATCTAATTTAAATATTTCTTACAACAGGAAAATTTCAAGTGATTTATTACAATTCCACCTCAGGTTCTGGCGTGGCAACAGCACTGCTACAATCCCAATCGCGCAAATGATAAATACTTGATTTATAAACCCCATCTTTTATCTTATTATATCAGCACAGATTGTTCCAGCTTAGCTGCTTCCTGAACTTCAGGGCTTGGAAGACAGAGGTGAAGAGCCTGAGCAAGTGCAAGGCACTTCAGTTGCTTCATAAACGTTCTGCCTCCAAATGTTACCTGAGTTGTATTTCAATGCACCACCCTAGTAAGCAGAGAGCAACATCCCCATACGTAATGCTCACTCTAAGAGTACTAGTATACTTTTAAATGGAAACTCTTAAGTGGTTTGCAATGTTAAATAGTACCAGGGATTGTAGTAAAGCACAAGGAAAGAAGAATTTCAGCAGAACAAAAGCAGGATGTGTGGAAAATATAAACAACTAGGTTCCGTAAGCATCCAAATGGCTGAGGCCTGTTTGTCACAAGATCTCCCCAAACTTCCCCCTGGAGTGTAACTCAAGAAGCACGCATGGACCAAAGCATGTCAGGACTAGGCGGGGAGGCCACCACCAGAATAGCTGCAGTAGTAACTGCGTGGCGCATTCACCAGCAGCTTGGGTTACCCAGATAAATTCGGCTACAAGACTCACCCTTGCGCATTCTTAACCCCTTCTCATAGGATGCCTTCATACGGGTCAGCGCGCGGCGGACGGGGAGGAAATGTGAGGAAAGCTTCAGAAAGGGTGATTTCTCCTGGCTCACAGTGTTATATAGACACACTGGCACTCAGTCTTACTATGCTCAGAAATTTAGAAAGGCTTGTTTAGGAGACAATGGCCATTACTGTGGTTATACAGTCTTTTGCCACTAAACCATACTGATGTGATTAAGAAAGTTAGTTTCCTGTGTATTGAAGCATAAGACTTCCTCATCCCAATCTCTCCAAATGCAAAACTAAAAGCAGAGTCATAGGGCTTCCAAGTCATTTTTGAAAGCTTAACAAATGTCATTGTTTGAAGAAAGCTGCTTTCTTCTCCATTTTCCAGATGCTAGTCTGCCTGCAGTGCAGACAGGTAGCTATGATGTTTTTGTCATCTTTCTGAATCACAATATTATAAAGCTATTATTTCCAGCTTTTCATCTCTAGTTTTCCACTAATTGTAACTTCAATCCACTTTCATTTCAATACTATATCAGTGCAAACAATACCGAGGAAAGAACCCATCTCACTAAACTTAACAAAAGATGAGATCTTTTAAAACATTTTTGACTGTGTGGATTTAGCTGTGTTCAAAGAAATTACTTTCTGCATTTCTTATGCAAGAAGCAGAAGTAGCATAACATTCTAAAATAGTCTTGGATATTTTTGTCTACTGAAACGGTCAGCAAGAAGTAGAGGAAATACTGAGGAAAAACATAAACGCCTGTTGTTGGCATATTTGGGCTCAAACTTTTAAGCAGCTGAAGGCTGACTAGGGCTCTAGCACAGCTCCATAGAGGTTTGCTGTACCATGACTCTGCCAGGATTTTGTTTTGTGAGCGCTTTGTCTGCGACTTAGGGATCCATAAATAGTGAGTGCCTCCCTGACAGGGAGCTTCAGGGATAAAACCATGAATTTGGAGGGAGGCGAGTGACCAACACACATTAAAAGGGGATATGTAAGTATCAAGATAGTTAAACTCACAGTAAACATGGAGACTTGTGGTCCACTGAGTAGGATACAGATTTAGGAGTCAGGTTTATGCTGGATACCTCGCAAGATTAGAGAGCATCAAAAGCTCCTTCTGTCTGAACTCGTGGCTTCTTGGCAAAAGGGTGGGTGTTCAAGTATCTTCCTTTTTCCACACGGTTTTTCTAAGGCTGCAAAGGGAAGAGCTGTGGTAAGAGGCTGCAAGCAGCACCAGGCGCGTTAGCCGAGGAGGCCAGTTCAGCACTAGCAGCCGTTCCTGCTCGGATCCAGGCGCCCAGGTCGGATCCCACTCTGAACTCTTCACCTCCTTTCCAGCACGCTTCCCCTCTAAATATAAACTGCACTGCTGACATGACCGCAGCTGGCATTAATCTTTTCAGATGTTTTCCATGTTGTCCTGGGTTCTGTTTACTATGTTGAAGTAGGGGAAGATCTGATTTAAGCAGCAAAGAAATATCCAAAAATATACATAGATTAAAAGGGAAAAATAATAAAAGACCAAAACTGTTAGAAAATATGGAATCAATGAGTGGTGGTAAGAGGGCAGGAGAAGAAATTCATAGAAAGCAAATGATGTGATGAGCCTGAAATAAGCTGAGCTAGTAAAGTTAATTTGCAACATTAAGTATGCTGCAAGTATCAGAAGTACTTTTATCTATAATTCTAATGGAAACAAAACTGTAGATGTGAATGAACATCTCTGCACCAGAGATCTTTGAACTCTGTTAAAAATTAGCCAACTATTCAGAGCTGAAGTCACCCCCTGTCTGGTATTTCAGCAGCTAAAGAGCCTACAAGAGAAAAATTGCAGACAGCAAGATCGCAGGTTAAAGGCTGTGTCACTCAGTGGAGGGCTCCGAGTTTCAGCCAAAATCCACATACACAGTGTGGCATTAGAAAAAAATGCCAGGACCCCGTTCTCCCGAAGAACTCCTGGCTTGCACTGACTGCAGCAATATCAGCTAGCTGTTAGAAGAGAACAAGGACCCAGACTGGAGGCGAAATTTGAGAGACCACGTGCTCTCAGCCACGTCCATTGCCTCTTGCAGTCCCTCCCATGTCTCCATGGTCAAGCTGGAGGGCACATGCATAAAGAGCACGATCAGGCTCTTATTAGACAACTGCAGCCCGAGTAGATATATGTTCTACATGTAATTAAGCACCACACTGTTGCCTGCTGTGATTTTCGCCATGACTACGAGCAAATGAGCTTTTTGAGAAAGGTTTCACAGAATTTTGTTACATGCAGCCCTTCTCTTAATTGCACACAGTTCAGTTCCCCTAAACACTTGCATCAACATATTTGACCAGCATACAGTGCAAAACGTTTGGGCAGGAGCTAGCCTACTGTATCATGTATCCATATTCAGCTGTAACCAGCAAATGCTTTTGTACATTTGTTGCATACTCAGAACTAACTTTAAATGGGTAGCTTTATCACTGAAATAGTTTCCTTCTCTTCCACTGGGTGGACATTCTGCACACTGCACAATGATAGCTCTAACCTTTCTGGATGGTGCATAGCTCCATGAAAAATTAGGTATCTCTTGTTTTTGGAAGTGTAAGTACCACATGTGTGTTATTAGAACAATAATGCACAGTATAGGCTATTCGTTATCAGATAATTCTAAGGAAATAAGAATATCTAGTTGTTATGCATTGGTAAACAGGAAGAACAGGAAGAATGTCCATTACTCTGTAAAAGGCTCTTGTCTAACATACATACAACTTTATTTATTTATTTTTTTAAACTTGCCTCCTGAGATGCCTCCTGCCCATCTCTAGGAGAAAGGAATCTCTTAGGGATAAGCTGCTCTGTTCATGCATTTAGGCATTAGCAATATTATGTATGTTACATGTAAAAAGAACTGGATGATTTTTTTTTTTATCTGAATAAATCTCTAGTTTCCTTCAGTACATAAACTGATTTCCTTCAATAGTCGAAGTGAAATTTGTACCCTCTGTACAAACAGTGGCACAGAGGGCTGTGCAAAAAAACAGTTGCTCAAAGGGTTTTCTTCCTGGAAAGCACATTGGACATCGAAAGGACATTGATTCCCCTGTGTATTAGGACCAACTACGCAAGTTGCAAATGCCAGATTTGGAACCACAGCTCCTGTGTTCCTATGATATATCCTTTGCTAGGAAGGGGTAAAATAGTTCAGAGACTAATGCTGTACGATTAACTGTCCTACTAGACAGCTAATGTTACACTGGTAATCTCAGTTAAGTATTTTACAAGGCCAGACAGAAACATCAACTTCCCAGTGCTTCTCTCTACGCAAAACTCCTCCTTTAGCCCAACAAAACATGTTAAAAACCAAAAAACAAACCCAAAACTGTCTGCACCCCAACTCCCTCATTTCGTCTTGTATTTCAGTGCAAAGGCACCACTTCCACTGGAAATTTAAGCCACCAGACCAGGTGATACCTGGAAGTGCCCGTGGGCTCCCACTGCAGCAGGGCAAGAGCCTTTGGCGGCACACGGAGCAGGGCCAGCTGCAGCAGGATTCGGCTGCGCGCCTTCCTCTGCACTGCTGCACACTTTGGGAGTTCCAGGAAACGTGGCCCGCTCTCTGTTCAAAACTCTGTCATCTAAAATAGCACCAGCAATAATTCCTAATTTGCCTGTACGCACATAGAGGCCAAGGTATCTCAGTGCAGTAAGCCAGGATTACGTACTTGTGCGCTAGCTTGCAAGAGTGCTTTTTTGTGCTTATCAAGGCAGTGAAGGAGGAGAAAGGTGCAAGATTTCCCATAGACTGCTAATATGCAGAGGCAATTAGCTTTTCTTAACTGCCTGATAAATTGAAATAGAGAGGAAAAAACTTTTGCCCTCAATAAAACAAAGAAAAACAGAAGACAATAAAGACCTCCTTCTATATAAAGTGCATAGTACAGCTGGAGAACTTTAGCTGGAACTCTTGATAAAGATCACTGGCAGCAAAAGTTTGATTATCACTATTTGGAGCTGGAATCATTCCTGCAGTTAGGGCGGATTTCCGTGGACTGAAAAGCACAGCAATAAATACTCCAAGTCTGCCATAAGGGGGTAGAAAGGCTCTGCGTAATTAAATTCCTTGCCAATCCACAGAGACAACAGCCATCCACCACTCCAGCCCAAATACAAAATCTGGCAGAAGGGGACTAGACAGTCACACTAATCGGCTGCCCCTCTGTTTTGAATGGCACATGCTTCTAAACAAACACACACAAAGTACATTTGGGTTTTTAGACTATGCCAAGAAGAAAAAGGAGCCTTTTTTTTTTTTTTTTTAAAATTTGTCGGCAAAAAAACACTAAGTTACACATTATTAAAATTAATACTTACAAGTTCTTACAAAACTACCAAAAATGTCTTTCAAAATCGCAACAAATGCCCTCCTTGATTGCTCATGTACATAAACTGCAAACTAACAGTGATTTTGCCAGGGCTTTAACATAGGTAAACTGGTAAAAATGGAAAACGAGATCATTCCAGAGGACAGACAGGAAGAGGCACAGCCTTATGGCACTGCCTTTTCATTTGCAATGAAAACCACACAGAATTTGCCCGAGTTCAGATTTCACTGCAAACGTGAAACTTAGCTCAAGGGAAAAATCGCTAATGTTTGCATAACTATTGAATCAACTGGGGCCCAGCCCCAAGGAAAGCTTTGCGATCTAAAGAGCTATTAGAAATGTGCAGTTTCACATCAAAACCAGGTGACATGGGGGGGGAGGGGGAGGAGAGAGTTTCATTTTGAATTGTGAAGATAATTTGAATAAAATTTCAGAGGGAAATGCTACAGTAATAATGCAGATTGCATGAACACAAGTGAATGCTAAAGCCAGTAAACTGTGTGAAATAACATAAAAAAAACAATTTCATCTTGTTTTAAGTGTCTTTATATAAAGAGACCTATTACAGTAGAAACCACACTTACATTCTGTGAACCCCATTTCCCCTGCACTCACCCCTGCTCTCACTCTGATCTACTTCTGCACGCAAAGCGAGTCACACACGTGCTTCAAGTGACCCATTAACTGCAAAGATGAGCAGAGCTTTGCCCATCGTGCAGAGTCTGAATTCAGAGCATCTCATCCTGCCTGCTGCAGAATGGAGCTGCCCTTCTAGGTTCCCTTACCTCCCAGACATGCCCAGTACCATCTATTTTTGCTCAGTACTTTTTAATGCAACTTGCAATGTTCTGCTTCTGTCTTTGTGCACCGTTTGGGGTTTCACTTCGCAGTGGTTTAATTCAGCTTGCCTGAGATTTCCAGAGATGGAGGCACTAACTGGCAATCAGACTAGACTGTGAAATAAATGGTGGTCTTGGCTCAAACTTGCACTTGGCTGGCCAAGGAAGAGCTGACCAGGAGTGTTACGTGCCACGTGCATTCATCATGTCCCTCAAGTGTCATCTTTGAGGCTGCTGTGAAATGTCTTCCCAGGCCCTGCACAACCTGATGCTTCCCTTTGAGTGAAGGGAGTAAGGAGAGCATTAAAATATAGTGTGTGTTATGTCAAAATGGGATTTTGCACTGAGATAAGCAACAGAAATGAAGTATAGTTTATTTTTTATCTCAGCATGCATAATTACAGTCAGACTTAAACTGTCATCACACTGCTGAGGAGGATGAGGAGGAGGAGGAATAGCAGGGGATTTTTTTGGCAGGGGGAGGAGTGATTTTCTGTTTTGTTCTGTTTTTACAGTGGGCCGGTTATCTCAAGATCAATAGTCTGATGTGAGAAAAAAAAATCCCTCATTTTATAGCAAAAACATAGCTTCTACCCTCCACCATAGGAAAGTAATGGTGGAAACATTAACTGTTACCATTCTGTGAGGGTAATTTATTCCTGCAATATAATAAATAACCTTTGCCAGCCAGTTTAAATTCAAAAGTGAGCAACACTAGAACACTCCAGCAAGTAAGGTCACACAACAAGTTCTATGGCTATGAACAACTGTCTCTCTCAGCTCTGTTCTCCAAGTTAAAAACATGTTAAAAGATAAAAGGTAGAATGCCCCAAACTAAATAAACTAAATAAAACATTTGATACAGATCATAAAACACACAAGCAATGCTTTTGGTGACATTGCGATGAGGCCTAAGTGAAGGAGAGAGAACACTATTTTTCAGAAGCATCTTAGAAAAGCACTGTAGGTTGCACCAACTAAACTGAAGCCTCCACAAAGCACAAGTCTGCCAAGAGTTAAATTCAAGAATCAGTGCAGCTGCATTTTTACAGTGCTTTAGCAGTTCCTTATATGATCTACTCTATCATCTGCACTAGCATGTGCTTCTTTTCACCGCTGTCTTTCACATGTTGCAGACATGCACTTCACACTCAGAAGCATAAACCGGTTCCAAAACACCACAGACCTTTGCATCACTTGGGCCTTATGGTTTTAAATGACTCCTAAATTCCATTTAAAATCTGAGTGAGAGTCATCGCTTGTCCTGATTCATTTTCCTATTGTATTTCCTCAATGACAGCTGGTAGATGTGCTCTGAACAGCTTGTCCCTTGGCACCTAACTGACATTTTTCTTTCCTTTCACTAGGAATTGGTCTGATTCTGCCTTCTTCCTTTTCCTGTGCAGGATATGAAGAGAATCCTCCTATCACCTGAACTGATAGGAAAGTTGCAGTTATCCATAGGATCCTTGTCCTGAAATTAAAGAGGAAGCTCAGAGCGACCAGCTCCAAAGCCATGTAAGTTGACATCCTGAATTAAGGGTACATGATTTTTTTCTATTGTGACAAGAGCAAACAGTTGTCATTGGCAGCCTATCTCATTAGGAGATACACTATTGAAAGGTATTTTTCTATACTTTTTGAAGAAATCTCCATTTTTTTCCTTAAGCTTACAATGTTTCCTTAAGCTTCTAAACATCTCAAAATCCCTGCTTCATTTTCTTTTCCTACATGCGTTTACAACATGTCTGAGAGCCCATCAAAACTAAATAACTCTTCTCAAGGATGATAAATACTTGGAAATGCTGGGTAAAGTTTCTCAAGCTTAGTTAAAGGGCAGAGTGTGACTGAGCAGGCCTCTCGAGAGTCGTAAAATTAAGACAAAAATGAGCAATGTCCAAAAGGAGCCAAAGCCCTGATGCAGAAAGTTCACCAAGTTTTAATGACCTGGTTCACTCAACAGATCTTGAAGATGCAAAAATCGTGCAGCAAGTGCACATTTCAGCAGACAGATGGATGTCTGCTCATGAGAACTGCCCGACAGCATCACGTGAAAGTAGGATGACAGAACCTGCAGGTAATCGCTTGCTGACCAGACCCTTCAGATTGCTTTAGCTAAAGACTTCTTAGGAGAGACTGGCTGTAGTTTTTTTCCTGTTTTAATTGCACCACATGGCAGTAGCACAGTAGCTGTAAGACAAGAAGCTTGCATAAATACAGTAAATTCATACCTTCCAAGGAAGTAATTGTGGTAAGTGAATCACAAGCAATATTGGCCAACATCAGCATCACTCAAGTTTTATGACTTAAAACATAAGAAACAAAGCAGAGGGCCATTTTGCATTATTGTAATTTCAGTTGATAGACTCCAGAAGTACAAGATATATGATATGTCAAAAGAAACTAAGAGGCAAGCTTAAAATGTGCATTTAATATGATCTTCATCCTATGTGCTCTCACTCTCTGCAATCTACAGGCCATCATCCAAGATGTCTGTGACATTTCTGGCAGCAGCAGATAGATTAAAAAAAAAACAAGCAAATAGAGATCAATATTCATACTCTTTCTCAAGAAATTTCTTCCAAATACCATGGAGACAGTTCTACCTATCCTGTCTGCCCCAGTTAAGTCACCTCAGCCTTTGCTGCTGGGCTTTTATCATCTTAGACACCCAGAACCAGCACCTCTCTTCCCACCACGTTCAGCAGACATGGCCCTGGCTTCCCCTCAGAGAGTGTCTTCTTTTCATTCTCTCATTCATTCCCTTCCCACAGGGCCAAAACTTTCTATTTGTAAAGCAGAGAGAAGCATCAAGAGACTGACAGAGCTCACCTACCATGTCTTTGCATATGTTTAATAAAGTAATTATCTTCAAAGCTTTCTATTTTCTCAAAATAGAAGATTGCAGACAACAAGAGATCATTAATGAGAAAAAGTGCAACACAAAGGTGTAAAGATCTAGTAAAACAATTACTGCTAAGAAATCAGACTGTGTTTGCTGCTGCCAAGAGAAGAAAAAATTACTGGACTCGAACTTGAGGGGCTTATTATTATTTATATGAACTTTCAGTGAGTAGTTGTTGTCTGTTTTAATCACAAACAGCCCACTGGCAACATTTCAAAGTTGACATTAAGAGCTTCAAAACCCATCTGAATAAGGTAATGCAGATTTAAATTTAGCCTTTTGTTGTTTTGATCCTCACAATCTTTTTTGTTCCAACTGCCTCCGCATGCAAGAGCACCATCATTCAGGTCTGCATCTGTGGCCCTACTCATTTATCTTGCTTTGAAAACAAAAAATCCATTTTTGGGGAATGAACAGCCAAAACGTTGGAGGCCTGATCTTGTAAAGACGCACACAGGCAACACTATTGAAATAAAAATTTTCAGTACTGCATTGATCGTTCCCCTGAACTAAATGCAGAAGGACAGACTGTGACCTCCCATTCAAGAGCTGAATGGAAGGAAAAGCAGAAGCACCATCTTCCCAAAGCAAGCCCTCCCAACACCGCTCCAGTGGGACAAGGGCCCATATTGTAGAAAGCTTCATAACCTGTTCCAGTTGTAATCCCCTTTTTTTTTGTCGAGATTCCCAGTGAACAGCACAAGAACCGGAATGAGTCCTTAGTACCCGCAGGAGGCAGGATCATTGCCAGTCACCTGTCATTAAGGGAGTCCCATCAGCATCTTGGTGATGGGCAGTCCAAGTAAGTCCACGAGCATCACTGTTATTATGATCTTTTATAGCCTTTAAGTGCCAAAAACATTTAGAAGTATTCTGCATTTTGTTTTCAGTGTTCATAATGCTCAAGTTATGTGTAAAGAACAAGTGGCATTTCTGCAAGACTACAGCATTTTATACATTTTCCAGAGACACTTAGGGGAAATGTAATCCTTGAGCTTCCTTCCTATTGGTCTCCAATGGCCATAGCTCTGCTTTTGCTGTCCCGAAAGCTCTCCTGCTCCTAACTTCCCACTGTGTTGTTCTCGGCAGAAAGGCACTGGAGAAGAGCAAATGCAGGACTTGCTTTCATTCACTGTTAAAATGGCACCACATGGCAGTGGCACAGCAGCTGTAAGGCAAGAAGCTGGCATAAACACAGTGATTCGCACCTTCCCAAGGAAGGAAGCGGAGAGGGAGGCAAAGATTTGCCAGAATGGTTTTAAAACTAACATGAGCAACATACACGTCAGCATGACACTTCCTTTGCAACATGAAAGTGTCTGAGTGCTGCTGCTGTGACACTTCGTGGTCTTTCTGACATGCGGTAGGAAAGGAAGGTATCTGTGTGAAGGCAACTACGTAGGCTCTTCATCTTCAGTTTGGCTTTAGACAGTGTTCAAAAGTGAAAGAATCACAACTATAAACGTGGAGGTCACAACAAAATGCTCATTTGTAAACAGCAACCTGACAAATTTGACAAACCAGTGTGGTAACTCCAGTAAAGTGAGGAGCAAAATCCATGTGCAAATTATTTGAACAACTGGCTGTATGAAAGTTGTTTTGTATGTGTGTGTATATGTGAGTGCATACTTGTGCATGTCATTTCATACATATACAATCACTAATACACAATTTTGTCAACCTTATCCTCAAGCCACAGGAATCCAGTAAATGGTGACACACTTTAGACAAACTACCAAGACTACACAGAGAAAAGTAACAAATTTAAAGTGAAATTCTTGCTCAGACTTTTCATTATGCATCCAAATATTTGGAAATAATTATTTATGTCAAGATGTTCCCCCTTCTCCCACACTCTTTTTTTTAAGTTGAAAAGCCTAGATGGAAAATTGCATTGAGTTATCTTTCATTCATATATATATATATATATATATAAAAATTACTATTCTTTTATCCATGCTCTGAATCTACAGTCTGTGAACTCAGCAGCCTCAGGATTCCTGAACCGTGTGGGTCTCTGAGGTGCAGGTTTTCACACTGAGGTGGTGAAACTGCGCTGCCCCACGGCACACTGAGAGCAGCTTTAGCTGTGGAACTGCCTGTGTCCTGCACCACATCAGGGCAGCATCTATTCACAGCTCCTGCTATTTCTGAAATGCATCTCTAGAGCATGTCACTGAGTCATCTGCAAAAAGCTTGAAAAGCAACAGATAAATCCCTCAACATGAGCGGAGGGGGGCAGTGCTAGGTGCTACAATCTTGTGCGTTTATTCTGAAAAAAAAAGGCTTTTCAGGAACATACATTGGTCTGCTTCTTAGCTTCAGATATTGCCTTTTCTGGTCTATTCCTCTGTTTACTCACTGGCAATTGCAACAGTTTTCTAGGCTACAAATGGGCAGTTTGGGATTTTTCCCCCCTGCCCAGATATTTATCAATTACCCCTGAATATTGGCATCTACAGAGAAGTAAATGATAACTATAATAAAAATGATAACATAGCCATGCTTTATAAATGAGATTTTAGATATGAGTCTAATCCCTCTCTGCCAGAAAAACCACATACAGAAAAAACAAGATGTACCAACTCTAATCTGCAGTTTAGTAATAGCTTTTTAAAACCACATTGTGCGTAAGCTATTTGCAGCAAGGTCAGGTACATCTCAAAATCTGCTGATCTTAAAAGTGATTTGCATCACATATACCTGCTAAACAGTAAGAGTGAATGTAGCTTAAAAAGAGAGTTACAGAACTTTTTTCCCTTTTTCCAATTGAATATTAGACGTACACACTGGCACTACATCATTGCACTGGTATCACTGGAAATCTGTTCCCAGTTGATTTACTCAGATCCTAGTTGAGCATACAAACTTGAGTAGTTTCAGATGCATCTGTGAAAGGCTCAGAATGATGCAGAGATCTATAAAGCAGAAAATGTCTGCTGTGCATTTGAAATCCACCTCAGCTGTGTTTATTAGTGGTAAATTCTACCCTTTTTGTGCATTTCATAGTGAAACACACAATGCCCACATAGGTCTAATCGGGCAGTCCATCAAGTAAGCAAAATTCAGAGGAAGGCAATAAAGGCTGATATTGGAGAATGACAATAGCAGAAGAACCACAGGGAACTTCCCCCTCAATTTCAGGGCCTCTTGACAGCATTACAAAGATTGAATATGAAAATAAACTGGATCACAAGCCTTTGAAGAGCTGAGTTTCAAATCCTTAGGCAGGCTTAAAAGCCATAAGCAGTTCCACTCATGTCAGGAGTACGTTAAAACCTCTATGATAAAGTCCCATTCTGTTTGACAGAGGTGTCTTATTCTCATCCATAGAGATTTTATCCATATACCTTAGGGTTCAAAAAAAAAAAAAATCTTACAAGCAGAGAAATAATAGAAAGTGGAGGAGGGCAGTGGGGGAGAAACTGCAGAATTGAGATGAGTAGGAAGTAGAAAAGGCTGTGTGCTACAGCATCAGCAGACACACAGTAGGCCAACCTTTGCTGTCCCACAAGTTCAACAAGGATCTCTGTGCAGGAGCTTTGTCGCGTGATTTGCTGACACAGAGGCTGTGTTTTCACCTAAATCCCCACTTCTAGGAAAAAGATAGAGAAACCACTATCACATGATGCCAGGCTCAGCTATGGTGAAGCCCACTCTGCAGAAGCTTAGGACCTTGCCATCTCCCACGTCTCACCTGCACCTCCTTCTGTAAGGATGGCATGTGTCCTCCCTCTTTAGTCACATAAAGAATATGCTGCTCACTGGATCAGACAGGCAGGTCATCTCTGTATCAGAGACCCTTGCTGCATGCTCAACAGCTAAATCTTAGCATCTACTGTAGAAAAGATACAACAAGGCTCAAGCCTTATGCTGGTTTAAGCTTCACAGCTGCTTAATACTAGCATAGTGTGTAGCTCCTGCAACTGTCCTTTATAAGAAAATGATTAACTCTATTAACAGCTTTGGTGGGGTGGAAGATGCAACGCTAGTTTATGACTTTGCAAGGACCATATCTCATGGTGTTGCACACACTGTGCTTTTGGTCAATGCAAAGTGGGAGACAACATAGTTTGACTGTCAAGCAGTCTGGTTTATGGAAGGTTCTACAAAACTAGGCCTCAATCATACAAGTTTCCTGCTACAGGAGGGAAAAAAATATTGACAAGAACAAACAAACAAACAAAAAAACCACAGAGGGGAGCATACAGATGCCGACTTGCTGGTCAGGAGACTATTCAAATCAAGCAGAAGAGCCACATCTTGGTTTTCTGCAGTTATCAGAAGAATAGACTAATCTCAAAGTCAGTGTAGTAACTTTTTCTTTGAGATCTAGTGATAGACTCTTGCACTAGGCGTATCGGGCATCTTTGTCATTTCAACAGCATCAGCACAAACAACTTCCTATGCAGTGCCTGTTCTGCCAGCTCAAAAAGATGGATTTATTTGTTCATCCAGTCTCATTAAACTAGCTAAATTTTGGCAGTGACCCAGAAAATAACTTGTATACGTTTAATATTGTAGCCTGTCCAGTACTGAGGGTGCTGCATGATAAATGAGCATTAGGTTGACACAAATCTGCTCAAATTCACTGTGGTTTCTACTGCAAGACTAGGGGGATCCATAGTCATGTGTGGCTTGCAGCTAGCTGTTCACTATGGATGCACACACTTATTGTACCAACTTATTGACCTACATACTTTTTGTGCATCTTCTAAACATAAGAGCCTCAGATATAAGGAAATGAAGAAAAGATAAACTGTATCTGAAAGAGTAAAATCTCTCATTTTCTCCTATAACAGGGATGAGTCCATGAAGGAGTCAAACTCCATATACTCCAGCAAATTGCCTCTTGCAGCATGTGCACATGCCAGCTTTCAATATGAACCTTCTTTTCAGCACTTGACATCTCTATAGCTTGGAGTACCACGGGGAATTGTTCGGATGGATTTACACCATACTACAGTTTGGTATGGCAAACCTATTTCCACCCTAAATATAAATCATTGCAGAAATAAGCAATTGCTGCAAGAGCCATAGCCAGGTGGCTTTGTTCCATATAGATGCAAGAAGTGGGCGATGTGGCAGAACCTCAAGAGATCTAGCATGGGTTATGACAAGTTCAGACACTTAAAGTCCATTGAATGCATCCTTTGGGATGTGTTCCTTTCCAGTCTTTTCCTTTCCATCCTAGGTAACTGCCATAAAAATGATCTTAGCAAAGGTAAAATGTATTCAATGACAATCTTGAAAATTGAGTGAGCTTGGCCTAAATCAATAAGCAAGTGTCTGTGGCAATTCTTGAGGCTATTCAGCACTTCCTACCCCAATTTAAATAGGGCCACTGTTGGCGAGAGATACTATGAGCTTTATAAAATGGTAACAAGCTAATGACAATGTAAATAAATATTTGTGAATACAAATCCTCTCTAAGCCTAGCTCCTAAGGGCAAATGACACTTTTATAAGCACCTAAAAAGTGTCAAGTTTATTTTGGACCCTTTGGGTCTTAAAAGAAAACACTCTATTAACACATTCTTTCCTATTTGCCTGCGTGCAACATCAGTGCTTATGCCAACTGAAAGCACGGTATCCATGAGCACGGCTTCTGCACGTAGCCAGGGATTCAGCTCTCGCAAGGGAATCTGCTGTAACTTGTGTAGGGTGCCTGTGTGCTGACTAAGGTATCCTTGGCCCAGTGTTGGTTCTGGAGTTCAGCTGTGCTGTAACACTGTTCCTCAAAAGGTTGAGGTGATTGACTATAGAAAAACTAACCTGCCAAAGACTTTGAAAGGTCCTGCAGGCCAATCCCCTGCCCCAAGGCAGGACATCATTCCTGCGTGATGCTTATCTAACCGCTACTACAGTTTTGAGCACTGTGGCAGATCCTTTACAGCTTCCCAAGGCACTTTATACCACTGCTTTACCATCTATCTTTACTACTTAAAAAATAAATAAAAATAAAATAAAATCCTGAGTCTTTCTTGCTTTCTTGTGCTTTCCTGCCTGTTAACTTCCTGTCCTAAATATCAGGGACACAGTTATCAGATGGATCCCTTCCTCTTTGCAGCTGCTTGATATAAACTTTAGAACTATAATTTCCTCTACTATAGTTTTCTCTCTCATTCTTCTTTAATGTAGGTTAAGAAAGCTCATTTCAGTCCAGGCAGATTTTTTTTCCTCCTTCCCCTAAATCTTAGTTCTTTTCCTTACTAGAGTTATGCTCACATGCAAAACTGGATTTCATGTTGAAGGTTGGACAAGAAGCCTCATTTTATGCAGCTTGGGAAGCTTTGTCTTTTTACATCCCTCCACAGCATCTGCTTTTATCTCCTTGCAATCACATGGTGCTGCTGATTGCTATTCAGCTGCTGGGCCATGACAATGACAGGTTTTCTGCTGAACATCTACCTGTATTATCTTTATAAGCTCAGATCTTCAACAAACATAGCTAGATTCTGGAAAGGTTTATACTTTCCTGTTTATACTTACACTCCACTTATATATAAAAAATCACTTAAAGTGATTTTTCTTTTTTTTTTTTTTCTTTTTTTTTTTTATGATTCTGGCCTCACAATAAGATATTAGTTTCATATTTAACTTTATTTTCAAAACATGAATCCAAAATTCACAAAGCATAGACTCCTTTTCCTTAAGTTAATATACACTGGACCATTGCAAAGTAAAATTTTGCCACATATGATTTAGAATATCTTATTATTCATTCTGCATAACTTCTTACTCTTTGCCTGGCGTACTCATGTATGTATAGGACCCAATCCAGAACAGTGTCTTTGCACACACTTAACATGAACTCTTCACACAGAGATATTTACTAAGTCAAGGCCAAAAAGTCGATGGGAGAATTCATTTCTTGTTCATGCGGCTGTCTCCCTGTCACTGAATTCACTCATTCTGTGAATTACATCGTAATTCACGTGTGCTCTTTCATCTAAACAGGAGCCACAGAAATATTCTTTTACTCCTATTCTGGATGAGACAGCAACTATTTTTTAAAATCAAGTTTCCATTCATAATTAGACTTCGAGCTTCTGAGTTCAGTGCTCTCTGCTCTCCACTTGATCAGTTTAATGATCTCTCATATAAGTTATTATTACTCTTATTGCCGTGTGTGAAAGAGGCTAAGACTCATTAAGTAGCTTACATTCCGAGAGCCTGTTGCCTTTGGGCAAGAGTGCTCCTGATTATCAGCACTGGCAACAATAGACAGTACTGTAAAAATACTGTACATATGCAGTACAACAGCCTGGCTAGCCGTCTCGGGACAAGAGAAATGCAACCCACTGCTATGACCTCGCTAATAGCAGCCCATGCCAATTTAAATCTCCAGCAGAGGAATTTAAATGAATGTTGATAACTGGCCAAATAGACTCTAGTTTCAGCAATGAGATTAATTCTTACTATTATTGTCGGTTCTGTCTATAATAAAGATAGAAGATCTTTTCAGAAACATATGGAAAATCATTATAGCCATAGTCCAGAAGTAATTGTCAGTGGGCAGTGCGCTGTCAACTCCTTTCAGTTTGTTGCTTCATCACTTCACATCACCCGTGACCTGAAGAAATAATTTCTCCTTCTGCAGCATAGCAGCAGTTTAGTTTCCATGCTCATTAATGTCTGGTGCCTCTCACAATTACGGTTCTCAGCAAATCCAAAGCCATAAAACACATTAACATCTGTGAAATTCTATGTCCACCGTGACCATGTGATACTCAATTCTTAATTCATGTTAGATTTGCTAAATGAAATAATACAACACATTTGGCTTCAGAAACAAATTTATGAAGATGAGATACTCCACTTGCTGTGGAAAAAAAAGTTACAGAAAAAAAAATCATCTTGTACTTAACAGAAAATGACCTAGACAATATAACTAAAATGAAACTAACATACAGCATCCAGTTTCAAACTTTCCCAAAGCTAATAGTGCTCATGTCCTCCAAGAATTGGAGCTGGCTGCAAAGTTTATACCTCCAGTAAAAGACCAAGTTAGGGAACATCCGAATCTGTGGGCTCAACTCAAAGCCAAGGCTATTAGGTCTTTTACCCTTACAGCTTTTAAGATTTTATCAGCTGCTATTTATACACTGAAAGAAATGAGGCTTAGATACCACCATCACATACCTGCCCATTCCTCTCTTGCCTGTATCCCTCCCAACTCAACTTTAAATTGCCCAGTTTCACATTTAGGAGCTGAAAAGAGGTCTCAAAGACCATGTTTTGTAAAAACTGATGACCAAGATATTTTAATTAGCAACCTTCACTTGAGGAAAAAGCCTGCAGTGACAGGTCCATTTGCGAGCATCCCGCTGGGCAGACTGTGCCCATGTGGATCTCAGGTACCTCCCACAGACATGTCTTGCTCAATTCCGTTGTCAGGGGGTACCTAGGGAAGATAGAACAGTGAATGCTGCTCAGCAGCAAAGTTCACAAAATCTGTAGGAAACTGTCTTTCAAGTCTGCTGGTCACGATGCAAACCTGTTTGCAGGATGTCATTTAAAAAGACGAGGAGAGTGACATTAAAAGCACTGTGGTTTGAATGGCTCTCTAATTCTTAACAAATCAATACTTTTTTTTTTTTTTAATGAAATTAAATAATTAAAGATCAAGACTAGTGTAGTTTTTGTATTTATTGTTTTTGAAAGACTTCCTCTAGTTCCAAAAAGAAATAATTCAAGGAAGTCTTACATAAGAGATTTGGTTAGGTAAACCCAGCAGTCCTCACTGTCTTCAAAACCTATGAATGTACTTCCACATATAGCTAAAAACATATAAATAAAAGTTGGACTGTGTCTATAGAAGCCAAAGCACAAGCAGAAAAAAAGAGTAATTTTCAAATAGCACTGGGAGCAGATGTAAGCTTACGTGCCAAGAGAATGGAAATACAGGTCTCCAGCTTTCTGAAATTCTCCTTTTGATTTATTTTATTTGAAAAAAAAAACAAAAACACAAATCCTCATACCAGTATACTTCCTTTTACATCTACTTACTGCTTGCTTACACCCTGATGCCTTGTGCTGTTACATAGTGCTGCAGGTACACCCATATCATCTGTTATTTCAAAGGAGGAATAAATATCCTCTTCCAATAGGACCTCTGAAATCCACTCAAAATCTGCAGTTACGTGTCTATTGAGAAGCATCAGGTTAAAATCAGAGTGCCTCAGATTCCTGATAACTAAGCCATGATCCTGAATATCCACGTACTGTCTGAAAAGACTTTGTGAATGAGCATGGATGTCATTCACAGGAAGGAAAAACAAACAAAAAACCCACAAACATGAGACAGATGCACCTTTTCTATAGTATACCTTCTGTGGGAACAAATAAGGTCTACTTTAAACACAGAGCTATAGAAGCCATTAAAACTGAAGGTCTAGAAAGAGCCTCTCCTTGGCAGTCATGTCCTATATCTCCAAATAGACGCAAGGCCACACACCTTCGATATCTTTTTCTCAACAACTCTGTCGTGTTTAATAGTCTCACTCCTTTATAACAGGGAAAAAGCCTAACTAGAGAGCAAGATATTTTTAGCGTTCCTGAAGGCATTTCTTCCAAATGCCATTCATCATGAGGCTACGTGGAGTCATCTCTCTGGAGGCTCATTTCAGCATCTGGGACAAAGGGAGCAGCTCCAGCCCCGGCCCACCCCAGCGGAGCTCTTCACTCCGTGCGCCAGGATAACGCGTTCGCCTGGAAACGGTTCCCTTCTCAGCCAACGGACACAGCCACATAATTTACTATTTCCCTTTTTAAAAATCCAATACAAAATAAATCTGATCTGCTGGGGAAGTGTTTTGAAAGTCTCGCCTGAAAGCGTATCATCCGTTTCCTGGAGCTTCTTTTCAAAGGTTACATCGCCGCACCCATGGATTCTTTAGAAAGGCAGGTGGGAGGAAAGGAATTCAATGGCTTAGGGAGCATAAACAAAAATATTCTAGAAATGGAGTCAACGGCTATTTTCATTGCCTTTGTTGCAGAGCGCCTACAACAATGCACTCCGAAAGATAAGGTTTCCGAGTAGAAAATATCATTAAAATTATTCTTTCTTGTGTGCATATACCATCTTGTCTTGATCTCTCACAGCACTTTTCAAATTTAGGATTAAAACCTCAGCCTCACAGATACAGAGATACAGAGTACAGAGATACAGAGTAGCGTTGTCTACCAATAAGGTGTCTTATCTTCTCCACCATCCTCTGAATTTCTTGCAAGGGGACAGTTTTCTGTCTGTTTGCTGTTCCACAGGCCCCTCGCTAGCTGGCTGAACAGTTCACCATATGATGTAACACAGCTATTGGATTTGGACTGCCTAACGGGATCTTTCTCTGTGGAGGCAAAGAGGAGAACTGTAGCTACCTCTACCTTCTGTGGGGTTTTTTTTTCCCCTCTTTCTTCATCATATTTTAGGCTGAATGTTTATGCCAGCTGCAGGCTCCAAAGGGATGCAGCTTTGATTCCGTATCAAGTTAAAAATTAGAAATCCTATTTCCTAGTGCTGTTTTAGTGACTTAGCATAAAGAAAATGTCGTGGAAACTTTAGGAACTGAAGTGGTTGAATCTCATCTATTCTAATCTGCAAATCAAGCACCTCAGTGATTATTTCATGCTGCCACTAAGCAAATGCTTAATAAAAACTTGCTTTGTACAGAGTGACAAACACAGCCTAGATGCAGCCAGCATCACCAGGCCTTAGAGCATCACTGTCACAATGAAAACTCTGCTTCTGTACTGCAAGACACTGGTAGGACTACACTATCAAGGCAGTGTGAAACCATGTAATTTGCTTTGTGAGTCATTAAGATGGAGAAAAACTGTGCTGTATAGAAACCCAAATAGAGAACTTGACTTCTGAGTGAAATTTTGTTCTCTATGTTTCTCTTCTGGTTTAGTAACTCAAAAATTTGCCTTGAAAAACATGTGCATTTAAACCATCTTGGACCATGTTGCAGAAATAGATTTTCCCCATATGATGGATAAAATGCATCCCACCCATTTTCTCAGGCAAGTCTTAGTCTAAGAGCCACATGATACAGAAGTTTATCACACAAATCCAAAGGAAATCTGTCTTCTGGTGAAGCTGGCAGGAACAGCATTAAATTCCTACAAACCATCTGCTTTGTACATAAATTGCACATACCAGCGTGAAGTAACAAGGATTGGTTTCTTCAAAGGGTGTCAATATAGCATATCCAGATAGTCCCAAGTGCTACTTACCATTAACAATCATTTCTTAAAACAGACACCTGTAAGCACAGACATGTCTCTCCAAAATTAACGGCAACAGAAACTTAGCCTATGGGAAATGCAAGCAACTCAAGAGGAGGTCTGCAGCAAAATTCACTCTTGGATTCTGCCTTATCGTTACAGAAAGCCAAAGACCTGGGAGCTGCAAGGGAGTAAAAAAGGCAGAACTCATTTATCCTTGCCCTTGGCCTCCTAGGGTTATAAGGATGTAAGATGATGTCAACTCAGCATTCCCATATGCTGCTTCTCCAGTCCTTTCTATGACTCTAATTCCCAGAAAAATTCATACAAGCGTGCAGACTTAAACAACATATTTCTCCTATGGGTAACAATAGATTTCTCCCATCGGTGCTGTGATAAGGGCATGCTGACAGTAACAGATCAATTATAACTCCCTTTCGTTTTATATGACTCAGCTACCCATGGGTGACATCCACATAAGAGAAGTAGCAATGCTGTCAGAATTTGATCAAAGAGGAAACAATCAAAAATTTTATTTTAGCTCAGAATTATAAGAAAAATGTGGTCAAGAATCTGTCTTTTACTTTTCTGCTCCTAAAGCAGGATAGAAAGATAGAAGATAATTACAATACATAACAGAATATTCATCTCCTTAGTATTCTCCCCTTACATTGCCATTTATTGTTCACATTCTCTTCACTTTTCTATTAGCTTTCCATTCTTTCTCTTTAATTCTCTATTCCTACTTGATTTTCTTTTACTTTCTAACAGAATTAAGAAAAATGACTCAGTTTAAAAACAAACAAACCTACTCTCTCATTCTTATGCTTTCAGTATATCCCCCTATATCTGATGGCCAGCAGAGGAACAAGGTGCCAATATTACCACATACTTACAAAGATTCCCTGAGGGTGCAATAAAAGCCAAGGAACTGATTTATCCCACTTGTCTGTTTTGCTATGTTCCTGCTTTCAGTTGTACTTGCTTATCAAGCTAAATCAGGTATTTGGAGTGTTAGAACGAGTCCAGTTCAATTCATTATACTTAGTGTGGTGTCATTATTTTGTTCTTCATAATCAAACTTGGACTGTTGTCAAGCATTTCGTAATGTTTTATTTTTCAGAGGTAGCTGTGAACGGCTCAAACACAGCCGCATGAACCACCAGCAGGCATCATGAGCCTGGAGAAAGTCATGAGGTATGAAAAATCAGCTGTTTTCTTGGCAAATCTGTACTAACATTAATTTCACAGAATATTCAAGGTTGGAAGGGACCTCTAGAGATCATCTAGTCCAACCTTCCTGCTCAAGCAGGCA
>JAVCKT010011703.1:0-17209 GCA_032273925.1 Rhynchotus rufescens
TGACAAGAGTCCAAGAAAGGCTTTAAGTGATTTTTTTTTCCATTTTTTATATAATTGCAGGTTAGTAAATTTCTGCCAGTATAGCCTATGTAACAATTCTATCCTTGCAATGCACATGAATTGATAAAATATTTTAATGAGTCAGGTGAAGTTCAAGGAGCAAAATTTTCATTCTGTAAACCTACTTAGTGCCGGTCTTCAGGAAAAGCTGATTTTCAGGTATAGCTTTTTAGAACAACTTAATGGACCACAGGTAAAATTATATTGTGTGTCCTGTGAAGCAAAAAGTCAGGAAGAAAAGGGGTCTTCCTCCAAGCAAATCGCCAACTATACCAAAGGAAACATTTTCATTATCTCCCCATTCAGTTTTATCATAGTAAATTCAAATAGCATGTGGTAAATTCATCTCTTTTCCCCAAATTTAGGAAGCCAAAATCCTAGAGCTATCTGCAAATTCTGCAATAAAACCCAAAACACATAAAATATTTGAATTACACAGAAGCAAAGTTAAATCTAAACTCAAACACTGCTACAAAGAACTAATTATGATGGGCTTTGATTTTGCAGAACTACATCACAGTGTTGGGGTTTGGGGCTGGGTAGAAAGCAGATCAGCTATTTCTTAAGAAAAGAACTGCACGAACTGTGACACTCGGAAAGCTTCTGGCCAATGTCGCTAATAAAAGCAAAGACCTGAGCAAACCTTTGTGTGCTCAAAATGCCAGCAGCAGGGAGAAGTAGGGAAATGGGAAGGTGAAAACCCAAACTTTATCTTCATTATTCTGGTGGACAAGGCAGCCTCCTGGAAAAGGAATCAGGGCACCCACTCCTCAAAGTGACACAGCAAAACACCAGGGGAGGTAACATTTCATGTGGCATAGTTGGTGCCATGGAGGGTGCAGAACCTGCTCTGCGTTCCTGTTCAAGGAGTCAAAACACAGAGCAGGGACTGAGCTCTGCAGAGCCACAACAGAAGGACACCAGGGATGGGCTACACAGGAGCAGTCTTGTCCACTCGTCCCTTCAGGGACAAGATCTACCACCCTCCGCATACAGCCAAGGGCCTTGCAGCACCTAAATACACCAGAGCTGGGTAGATCCTTATTACAATTTAAAGAGACTCTGCCCTGGGTTGCCCCTAGTCTAGGTCTAGGACTGACACAAGAAGTTGCATAAGAAGTTGTGTGTTACAGCAAGAGAACTATAGATTTCAGGGTTAAACTTCTGGCAACTTTCTTAAATACTAAATCTGCTTTAGAAAAGGAGCTTAAAATTGACTCAATTCCTCATCTTGTCATCAAGACAGTGAAATACACAGAATAAAAAATAGTATTTTCCCATTGTTATTTGTTAAGGAAGAAAAGGTCACAGCACAGATCAAAAGTAATATCTAATATGTACATTTTTAGTGCAGCTCTAGCTGTTTGGAGGCAACTGAAGAATTATGGAGATTGCAATCTGCCTCTGTTTCCAGAATCGAAAAAAAAAACAAGTTTGACATCATTTGAAACACTTCTTGACAGGTAATCTCAGAAAAAATCCAATGCAATTTTACATCTTAAGAACTTTTGGACATTTTTATTTCATTTTTGCAAAGCTAAATGTTCACTTCATAAAATACTCTAATGGGGTGCTTTACCATCAAATGTATTTGGCTAATGCTGTTAATATTCATTAACGTAAAACATTACATAAAAATTCTACAAAAAAAAAGCTACTAGGTGAAATCTCACCTTCCCTCATCTGATCTATTTTATAATGATAGGAGAAAATTAGTTGCTCACTATGGGGAACAGGAAAAGAGAGGAAGATAAGCAGGCATAAAAAAAGATGACAGTCAAGCATTTATAAACCTAAACATTTTGCAGATATCTAAAGTAATTCAATTATGAAAAGGCCTGTTGGCAAAGGAACGGCTTTACTTATCCCTAAAGTAGGGCATCCAGACATATCTTGCTCCAATATCTCCTTGCATTTTCTTTCCTTTGGGCAGTGGGAACAAAAGGATTTCCTATTTTCGTGCTGGTTCAGTTCCCAGCCAGAGTTTGTCACTGAGGCTCTTCATCCGATCACACACTTTTTACTGTTATTACAAATCATTATCACAACTAATTTGGTGAAATATATTAAATATACTCATAGAGATGGAACCCAATTAAATCTCACTGACAGTAGAGATAACGGGTTCTCTCCAAAATCACCTACCTCACTGAAAATTTATTTATTATTATGTCCCAGGCTGAAACAGAATTTAGGGAACTTGGCCAATTAAAGCACAAAACTTTCTGTGCTGGTGAGGACAGCTAAACGTAAATGCTGCCAAGGGAAACCAGTGGATCATAGATTCCAAGATTCCAATTCATCCAGACTACAAATGCTTAGTATCCAATACAATCTTTTTCCACTTCAAGAAAGCACAATCCAGGGATACAAATTCTCAAGAACTTGTATGAGAACTTTGTCAAAGAACAAAAATAAAAAGCAGCCAAAAGAAAACGGCATAAAAACGGTCCACTTGCATTAGGCAACCACCTAGTCTCAAGAAATATACACACCTCTCCCAGGTTAGATGCTAGGAAAAAATTCTATATGGAAAGAGCAGTGAACGTTGGAACAGGCTACGGAGGGAAGCCGTGGAGTCACCATCCCTGGCAGTGTTCAAGAAACTTGTCTGTGGAGCACTTGGGGACATGGTAATGCATCCACAGCTGGATAGGACCTCCTGAAGGTCTCTCCCAACCCTAAGGATTCTGCGATTCTAATGCATTTGGAGGCTGAGATATTGCTGAGTGTCACAGAGCAAATCCAGTGTGCATTCCCTGGATACTGAAGTCTTCCAAATCGCTCCAAAAGATTTGTCAAGCTGACCACGGAAACAACAGTCATAGCAGCTTTGCACTACGGGCAGTCATTTTAATCATGACAAAAAGAATGGGAAAAGTAATATTTATAGAAAGGATTTTCAAGCACAGAGAGGAACCATTATCCTTTTACTGAAAATTATTTGGAGTTAAACTGCAAAATGCTTCACTGCCTATATCGGAATAAAATGGGAAACAGCAATGCAAATATGCCTTAAAATGGCAAAATAAATCTTGATTTCTCCTAGCTTTCAGGTTTGATCTATCAGCTGCAGGCCCAAAAGTAGAGACATGTCTTTATATGCCAGGATATGAATCTTCACAACGTGTGTGTATTACTCTCAGTAAACACTATTCAAGCTGCTCTGTTCATCTGTTCTTACATGTATCTGTTCTCTGGCTGACGTGCACAAACAAATTTCGAGTTTAAGTATTTCAAATTGTAAACTGAAAATTAACCAGCTACAAATAAGGTGCTGCACTGCCTCAGGATTCCCTGCCTTTACAACACGCCAGCAAATACAGAGCTAACGTGAGCAAAGCCGCTCAGCACTGCTGAAAGGGAAGTTTCTCAGGTACGGCAAACTGCAGCTCACTGGCAAACCTGGGGAGAAACTGGGAAGTACACAACAGCTACCTGGCATTACATATTTGTGATACATGAATTGAAACCCCATTTCATTAACAGGAAGATGGATGCTACTTGCTTCAACCTTCAAAGGCAAAACAAAGGAAAAGCGGCAGTTCTGTAACCACAGTCAGACAGGTGGTTCAAAGACGAGTTTTTGATCGTGTTAAGCTGAATCCTCTACAGGCATCACCCACGCTGCAGCTCAAAGCCCAAGTGTATGCTAAAGTAAAACCTGGATAACTGCTTACCCAAACAGAATGGAAATAAGATGACCAAGGAGAGCAATGAGATTCCACCACTTTAACGAAAAATAATTAAATAGGTGTTAAAAATACACAAGCTTATTACTAAGCTGTTCCAAGAAGACAGGACAATGTGTTCCTTAGCTTTAGTTAAATAAAGCATTCAGGGCGAGGAGGCCAGGGACAGCAGACAGAGGATGAAACAGGTTATCTCCCTGTAGCTCTCCTTCGCTGAGGTGCCTTGGCTGCCTGCACGTTGGTGTGGCTGGTACCTGGGCACAAGCTCCGCAGCTGGGAATGGTTTAGCCTGGCAGCACTGAGAGTGGCACCTCCTTCCATCAGCATCACCTGCGCTGCATGAAAGAGGCCAAAAGCCTCTCAGCCAAAAGACTGGAAGTTTAAATCCAGGATGAAGGAAAGAGAGTGAAAACACCTGTGAGACCTTATATCTCAGAACAATAATCACAAGTAGGCAATCTATACTGCAACCTTGAAGCATCAAATTTTGTCTACTTATACAGCTAGTGATTCCAACCACTATACTGAAAAATTTACCTGTAGAGAAACCCTCAGACTTCTTGGTTAAAGGAGTTCTCAGCACCGCACTTGGAAACCTCAGTGGGAACACAAAGCTCCGTCCCAGCATGACTGGAATCCCAAGCAGCAGCTCCAGAGACACCAGTCGTGGGCAAGTTATGCAGAGAAGTCACCAGCACTATATGGCCCCAAGCAAAAGGAGTGTCAGTAGAAGGGGGCAGGGATTTTTTTTTTTTTTTTTTCCAAATGGAAAACATTATAACCTCTGTTTCAAGATCCAAAGCAAGAGCAAGGCAGCAATTACCCCCCCAGGGTGCTGAAGCCCAAGGCACAGTCTCCCGAGCAGCTTTGCCCGACCCAGCTCCATTCTGCTGAAACGGGCTCTCTGCCAGAACCAGTAAGTTTTGAGGAGCTGACGTTGCCGCACGTCTGCCCTGCCCTCGCTGCACCGTGCCACCATTCAGGTTACGTTTGCTTGTACCTGCTCTTCAGGATCTCCCAAGTCCCCTCTGTAGAGTCATGCTGCTATTATCCGCATGGTCAGCGGGGAAAAATGCGCCTCTGGAACGGGGGTCACTCCTGCCTTGGGTGATACTGGGAAATACTTGGGCAGCGCTCTGCTCTGTAGTTTGTGTGAAGAGAACACATCATTTAGTAAAATAACATTCCAGAATAAAGGTCGCCTGCCATGGGAGAAGAAAAACATTGAGAGATTCCATCCTTGTAGGAAGGAGACAGGTTTTAATTTTGCTATTTAACAGGACACCAGTGAACCAGGGAAGCCTCCCAACTGCGCTGGGCAGAGACCTCCTATCATTTCAGGATGTATTTTACTACCAGTATAATTTTGTGTGTACATTAAAGCAAAAGGTTCTGAGTTATTGCAGCCTACAAAGCAGAGGGAGAATTTAATGCAGGCATCACATGGCCATTCAGACAGGAACTCCACCTTGCCCAGTGTCCCACTTCTAAAAGCAGAGTCTGATGGAGCTGCAGGGGAATAATTTGAAACCCAGGCCTGACCTGTAGGGACGGGCAGCCAGATCCTGCAGTGCAATCCTGCAGTCCTAGGAAGCAATCTCAGCAAGGCTACGTAACGAAGGCCTTCCCTATAAAGCACTGAGCTACCCAGTTAGGGGCTGTCTCCTCCACCTAGGAGCTGTTAAAACTTCATGATCTTAAAAGTATAAAAAGATTGCCATGCTATTTAGAGTACTTGTGGATGCATCTGTGTTTATGCCATCACATTTGGGATTTCTGCTAATTCTTATGAACATCTCTTCGATTGTACTCTTAAGTGATAAGAAATGAATATCCCTAGACAATAGAAACAATATATTAACATCATAATATTTTCAAAATTCTCTCTACCACATTGAGAGAAAAAGTTGCTTTCTCTGAGGGAGTGCCGAAGCCCATGATAGATAGAAAAGAAAAACTTTCTAGAATAGAAAACGGTCAGAAAATGGAGATAAAATGAAATCCTAGCACAGATGCATGTTCCCGCAAACAGGACAGCCAATGAATGTTGAATTATCACTGCTCTCCTCAGCTAGAAGAGGCTGCAGCTTTCCCTCTACCCTTCTACTTCAAATCTCATCCACAGAACTCTGATACCCACAGGAAACACATGTATTTTAGTCGGCTCTTTCTCTAGTGAGGCAGAAAGTGGCTGTGGACACAGGTTTCCCGAAACAGCTACGGGGACCTTCAGAGCCCTGACGTGGCAGCGAGCAAGAATTTCCCTCCACAGCTGCCAGAGATTTCCAAGTCCTTATAGCAGTGCTGGCTAATGATCCACCATGAAAACCGAATAAAACAAGAGAGGGATGCCCCATTTATCTCATGGTAAGGTTACAGCTTGTGTTTTTCTAAAACTAGGCACTAGATTCTGGGAAAATCCAGCTCTGGAATTTGTAGCTTAGTTATATAACAACTAATAGCAGTTAACACAAGTGTGAATGCCACATAAGAGAAAAGCAGTTTCCCTCCCACTATTCCACTGGTGAAGTTGCCTACAAAAAGAAAACTAAAAAAGTCTCAAGACTTCACACAAGTAAATTCCTTCCCTCGTACTGAATGGACACGCTGTACTCCCACTCTCTCCCAAAGGATGTTAAGGGCTTCTTTATATTTTCAAGCCTACTCTGCTGCTCTCAACAAAATACAAATGAAAGGGACGTGTGAATGATTCGCAGATGACAACAGGGAGCTAGCCAGGTATTTCAAACACTTCTGCCTCTCCTTCCCACGTGAATTCCTCAACAGTGCTAAGTAAGTCTCCTTACTTCTTCCATCCCTTAAATGCCTAATTACAGCTGATTAAATAACTTGCTGAAAAGTAAGGGATTGACTGTATTCCCTCATCTCTCCTTTATCTCCCTGGCCGAAAGCCTGACCCAGCCACCAGTTACCCTGGGCTTCGCTGTCTTTTGCAGTCAGCAGTCAGGGAATCAGGCAAGAGCCCTGATCCCTTCTGATGCTTTCGCCAATCCCGCAGCCTCGTGTGGAACATCATACACTCTAATGGAAACAGATACTATTTATTTCTGAATCGAGACAGGCCTATTGACCAGCTGTTGTCGTGTTAACATAATAACCTTTGGTTTAAGTTCAAAGCAAATCCTGTACATTAGAAACAATTTGGTAACCGCCTCCTCCCTCAGCCCCCCAAAACAGCACCACGGTGGACAGGACACTACATTGAGGCAGCATCGCTGCTCACCGCATGCTTCGTATTTACACACAGGTACAAACTTAATACTGCTTGAGTCCATTGGCATCATTTAAATTAATACTGAATTTGTCAAATAAGCTCTGTAAATCCCTTTACAAGAAATAAATATAAATTAGTATCAGTGCAACTGAAAGACGATAATATTTGACAATGAATACAGAAAAATTCATTCATATTAAAACTACAATAGAAAGCATTTTGGTAGTGTTGAAAAATAATCAGGATTGTCCTTCATGAACACATACTTTAACATTACTTCAAAATTCAAATCCATAAATTCTAAACTCTCCTAAGTTAAAAGGACCATCACAAAAGGTAAGGAAAAACTTTGTATTTGAAAAGAATCATAAACTAGGGGAAGCCAATTTTCCCCCTGTCATGCAGATATCTCCCACTGATGCTACAGGGAATTACTTGCAAAGCCACTGAACCAGCTCTCTGGTTGGCCTTTGACTCCGTTTCACACGCATGCTGTTTATTACAGCTCCCATAAAAATGGACGAAAGCAGCACACACAAAATTAGCAGCAGCTCCTGCTTGAAGACAAAAAGCGCAGCACATTCCCCCTCAGCCAGCTCCCCGCTCCAAGTGTTCCAGAAAAAGCCACAAAAAATTCACAACGAGCTTTCAAATGACAGGACATCATGTGCTCCATACGCTACAGAATCAGTCAAGTACTTACAAGGTTTCTTAAACAAATTGATCATCCCTACAATTTCAGACGAAGTCAGAGAAACTCCAGACTTGATCTTCTCTGAGGAAGAAACAAAAGTCGTGAAAATCACCAGAGAAGAGTTTGCTTGGTACTTTTTGTTGGTTTTAAGAGAACTCTGAAGGACACATTGTAATGAAAAAAACAAGCCCGCAGGAACAGCCTTACCAACCAAGCTGAGCATGTATTTCCACACACTGCTTTTATTGAACACTTCCTAGAGCCCTTCTGAAACAGTATTTCCAGGGAAAAAGCGCTGATAAGGCTTTAGCTAGGAAAAGTTAAGGTGATTGCAGATTGATCAATAAGACCTTCTGACTGATATTTCACGTGACATTCATTTGATGCATTAATTTATACAGCTACTTTTACACAGCTCACAGACTTCCCCAGCCAGGAGGCCCCAACGCCTTACCTTTTCCACAAGGGCAACAGGCACATCTGAACCGGCTCTTCATGGGTGCTATGAACCAGCACCAGCAGTTTTTAAAAAGTCAGAAAGACACAGTCATTAGTTATTAGCTATGTTTTCAACTTTACAAGAGGAATTAAATGCCAATAATGAAATCTTGAGAGCTGAGGGCTTCTATTTTCCCAGAAAAATTGTGCTAGGCGCTCACATTTTCTGAAGCAGCCTCTCGTACCATGCACCTGAAACATTAACAATGTAGAAGGAATGGCATCGCTGCTGTTTCTTTTAAGAAAGCAAGGAAATTCTGAATAGAAAACCTAACAAAGACTTCACTATGTAGTTCTAAAAACATCACAATTTGAACCAAAGCACTTCTCTGTGTTCTGGATCATACCCCCGCAGGGCTTCAGTAGCTCCTGTCGCAGAGGATTCAGTCTTCCATGAATAGCACTCTGCAAATATGACCTAAGGAAAAAATAATGTATTCTAGAGCTTGGCTCCTAGACCTGGCATATAAATAAGTGGTCTAATTTTCACATCTCCCAGGACTCAGATAGCTTCTAGTGTAGTAAAATCCTGTACAGAATATTCCTTTTTAGTACCCTCTTTTCAAGTCTTTCACTATGTTTAATATTATCTATTTTACAGGTTTTACCCAAAGGAAAATAATCAACACAACAAGGGCTAAAATGACCTTAACACCCAGAAGGTGTTTGAACCAAAAAGTGCTCCGCTCATAAACCAGGGTCTATCAGAAAGACGGTATCTTCTTAATGTGAAAGCAAAACAAGTTCATCGGATGCTTTAATCAGAGGCTCTTGGCATTTGCATACCAATAGTGGATACTTTCAAACTAAGTAAGAAAAAGTCCTTAATAGAGGTGAATTTGAATTAATCCATTGCACAAACTGCATTCAGTAAGATAAGATTTCTTGAATCTCTCTGCAAGGTCAATTAAACACAGCTTATTTGGAGAAACAAATCCTAGCTGCTCAGAAGCCTCAATTGCTAAGTTCTGAAAATATGGACACACTGACCCTCACTCCCTCAAAACATTGGCAGATAAATGGGATGGAAGTGAATATAAGAGATGAAGATAAAAGAGAGTGATCATGACCCAAAAGTTGGAGTAATAATTCTATTAGAACTCTACCTTTTGAGGTATCGTGCACCAAATTTCTCCGCAGATTTATCTTGATTATGTTTAATAGTGACTTTAGGGACTTCTGTCTTCAGGGACACATTTTATTTCTTCAATGAAACTTTCTCAGAAGCTGAATGACTTTCACTCAATTTCATTTTTAATTAAAAAGAGCCAAAAAAAAAAAAAAAAAAGAAAAATGAAAAAAGGGAAGAAAAATAAAAGAAGAAAGAAAAGGAAAAACTACTCTGGTCTGACAAAATGCATGGCATTCTGACCGACCTAGAAGAACCGCTTCCTCAGTTTCAGCAATGGAGGGAAGGAGGTTCCCTAAAGCAAATTCCCTTTAACCAGCCCCACTCAAGCTCTCCTCCTGCAGCACTACACATAGATCTAGCATCATTCCCTAGCAGCCAGCAGGCCAAGATTAATTGGGGCCATAAGAGCTTAAGACAAGGCTCAGGATTCATCAGAGGAGTGGCACAGCTACCCAATCAGATAATCTACAGATGCAGCTGTGGCTGCTCCTCTGGAGATGTTCTGCAGCTCTCCAAGTCTTTTGCAGTTCCATCATCTTGAACCCCAAAATGGAGATTCCACTTGGAAAACAACAGATGAACACTACAACACTGAAAAGGGCAGACACCAAGAGCTAGCTCTTAGAAGCACCTAATCAAATGCAAATTTTGTACCATTTTTTTTTTCCATCACCATTTTTCTTCCATTGTTGCCAATGATTTGGTATTGCTGTCTGAACGACCAGGACCCAGGACAGCTGAAACAATCTCCAAGTTAGGCACGATTAGCACAGCGTTAATCATCCCACAAGGTTATCAAACAACTTTTTGCAACAGCAATTAAGGCACAAAACCACTCAGACAATAGACAAGGAGAGCAGTGATGGACAAAGCTTCTAGGCCAAAGGGTTAGAAACCACTATCCCCTCCCTGCATCTGCTTGTCACCAAGGCCACCACCTTTCTCTGACTAGATTTAAGCAGGGGTGAAAGTTGAAACAGAAGTTTTTCTTACATATCAAAGTATTAAATAACGGAGGATTGAAGGGCACTAAAGCATTTCCTCGGGCTTCCTTGAAAGATTCCCTGAAATGAGTGGATTTTCACATATCCCAGGCAGAGGCAACATGATCCAGGCACATTTTCTCCATCCCATCCCCTTATGATGAGTAGGCTTAGCCTCTCCACAGGGGCTCTGCAAAGCCCTTTTTTTTCCGGTTTTTCCTCTGTCCCCACATGTGCTCCACAGATCTAAGGTTAATAAAAAAAAAAAAACGTAGCATAGATCAAGAATCTCTCAGGCTAGGCCGGGAAGCAGATTTTCATTTGTCCAGAATCTTGGAGGCACCTCTGGAAAAAAATAATCTAAGTATGATGTTCAGGAAACCTCAAGGAATGAGTTGAGCATCTTCAGAACTTCTTCATAGGTTTTCAATAGCATTTAGTCATGACAATAAACTTAAATTTATCATTTTGCTCAACTGGAGGCAGCTGGAAAATCCTGAAGCAGGTTTTCTAAAATCCATAATGCAGGAAAGACAGCACAGTTGAAATTGGTGCAGCAATAATGAGAATTCATAAACATATGTTCAGAAATATTTTAATTGATGCCAAACTGGAATTTGTTCTCTCACCAGTTTGGCTGGCTTCATATTTCAACTTATTTTGGAGATGATGGGCAATCAAAACAGCTAAGACCTTTCCATACATATTCTTAGATATCAATGTTTATTTCTTGTTTACTGTAACAAAATGTACTTTCTTCTTCTATTATACGTTACCTTAAGTCTGAGGCATTACAGGTTATTACTGGTGCAAGACTATATTCAGAATGGAAGCCAGACTTTCACACAAGAAACATGTTCAGTCATCAGACTTACCTACTGGTTTAATAAGTCCAGCTTACCAGTTAAGTTCTCCGAGCTACATAAAGTTAGCAGAAAATATTGAAGCTAGTAAGAGAAGTCACCTAAAGGACAGTGAAATATATTGAACTAGGCAAAAATCACTCCAGGAGAAGCCAGGAAGTTTCAGAATGATAACTAAGGATGTAAAAGATGGGATGTATATTTAGACAGACCATTTCCTTCAGGAACTACACTGAGGGAATAACAGGAGCTCTCAAGCAACACTGCTGGGCTCTCCTCAGAGACTCCGAGGGGATTGCAGCTTTCTCCAGGAGTGAGCATGGATTGTGAAGCACCATCTCCCCATGCTGAGCTGGTCTGAGGGTAAGCAGAGCGCTCAATTTATCAAGTGTTTTCAGCACAGCACCTCTGTGAAGCACTGATGTGGTGCACACAAAGACAAGGTGACCCTGAAAGCCTTTGCCAGACCTCTCTGTTGGAACGAAGCATCTCTCCTGTTAACCAACATCCCAGTGATTCACAACTAAGTTACCTCAACTGGATGTTTTACCAAAATAAGCAGGGTCAGATGCCAGGTTTTATCTCATTAAGCCACAAACCTGCTGCAGTTTTACTCTGTTACTGTCTCATCTATGAGCAGCTAAATCTCTGCCAGGTTGTCTCAGTTAACCAACTAGGGTTGCCATGACTGTGACATCCAAAAAAAAAAAAAAAAATTGTTACACAGCCAGAGCAGAAATATAAACACCAGAGCAGCTGAAAAGGTAGAAAGGAGGAAAAAGCGCTGCAAAACAGAAAGAGATTTGAGAATAATGAGGTCACCTCACACCTCGGCACACAAGAAGTTATTCTGTTCACTCAAATAACTTCTTGTTCAGCAGCAGGCACAGCACAAAATATCACACACCATTTTAAAGAGACAGAAGCATTTTCAATCCTGCGGCATCCAAAAGCCCATGAGCACAGAGCAGCACTACAACATATTAATTTTCAGACTTTCTTCTGGCTTTATAGGTGAAGAGACAGAAGACAGAACTGAAGAGGGAGAAAAACACTCTCCTCACTGAAGGGCCTCAACCTCAATGCATAGCTGGAGCTCCAGAGCTTGGAGCAAGCCCAGCATTTGTGGTGCTTCAAACACATCTCCAGGCTGTCTTCCCGCCTGCCCCACGCACTTCACTGTTGCTGTGGTGACAGCACAAAAAAACCTCCTCCCTCATCAGGTATTGTGCTTTTTAACCCTCTCATTTCATTTGCTTGCAGTTTCTTCATTGAGTAGGGTATTTATGGAGCTGGCAATATCTGTGGGGCCAAGAGTTGTCCTTTAATGCAACCCCCTGAAGACCACAAAGACTAGACCTTGCTGATAGGCAGAGTGCAGCAGTCAATACCAAATATAAGCAGTTTTGACATGTCAAAATCGCTCAAATGCATGACTGCCTACTGAGTGAGATACTGTGATCCCTAAAAGGAAATTGTATCCAAGTAGATACAGATGGAAATCACTGACTCATCCACTCTGGAACTTTAAGGCAAACTGGTGAGCTGACTGGAAGGAGAGAAGGGGGAAGAAAATAAAGGAAGAAAATAAGGGAGGAAAATAAAGAAGGCAGAAATGATTTAAAATGGGTTAGATATAGATGTAGATCCTAAACGCAGAACAAAATGACTGCATCGTGGCTTTTGGGACTTTTGAAGTCAAGGCCATGAAAGCTGCAGAAAATTGGCAGTTCACGTTACCTGCAGCTCATGTGATGGCATTTGTATGAGCGACTTTCAGGAGGGTTTTAATTCTTAAGAGTTACCACATCGATCGATCTTCCAAGCTTCTCAGAACCATAAGGTGAAAGTGACCCATTCTTCAAGCCACCAAAAGCACCATTATCTTCAGCTTCTGCAGCTAGTGCTCAACACAGGCCAGATTTATTGGCAGACTAGAAGCAATTTGGGTTTTCTTTTTCAGGAAATGTTTTAGGATATTTTAATGAGCTGAAGATTTCCAGAGCCCTGTTCGGTGTTCATTCAGATGCATTAATTCTATCACTCCATTCCCTCTTCCAAGTGACAGAATCCTAGGCTCTTTCCATTAACAATTTTGTATAGACGTTCCAAAAGCAATATAATTTTTCCTCTGTACCTAGGATGAACTAGAAATTATATAGCCACAGCTCACAATGAGAGCTTTTCACACATCTGTGACAAGTTTTTAAAGGAGATTATCAGGCTTGTTAACTGGGCCAGCTTCCTTAGAAGGTGCCAGTTTCCATCAGGGCAGCTGGGAACATGGACAGAAAAAATCGGTAAGATGGTTCAGACTTTTTAATAACACTTCAGCAAAGGTAAAACTTCCTGAACTGGAACCCCAAATAACTTTTTCTTATAATCTAGTTTTTCAAAATTCCTTTCCACATTTTCATCACTAAAGATTTCCTTAGGGGAGCTTCCTTCTTTAAGCTTAACAGAGGAAATCCTGTAGGTCTGTGGCTAAAAATGATTATCTTTTGAATCTTTAAGGTAGTTTCCTTTATTCTTCGGTATTAAACTTTAACTTTTGCTAGAAGCCTGTGAGGGAATGAAAGCAGTAGGGCTGCACAGGAGGTGACAGGTATTCCATAGGATAAAACGTTACCAGATGAAGAAGAGTTTCTCACATGCACTGAACAAATGGATACACAGATGAAGTGCCAGAACATTCAGGGAGACAAGTGCTCATACTGAAAGAGCAGTCCTTCACTGAATAGGTAACAACAAATGAATACTGTATGGCTTCCTGGAGCCACCTTCTAGGATGCTTTGGTTCACAGCATACTAAAATCAAGTTGAAAATTGCTCAGCAATAAAAATAATTACACTTAGCAATAAAATCACTTAGAACTAAGAAAGACATTGGGAGACCTGTCTGCAGCAGGAAAGAACTGCCAGACTAGCCTGGTCAACTCTACAGTTTTTCTATACCAGAGTAGAGATTATCTGGCATAAATAGATTCCCTGCACTAAGGAAATCATGAGGAAGAGGCTTCCCCTGTAAATAAAATGAAAATGGATTCTGTCTCTTTAACTTGCAACCAAAACACCATTTTTACAGTACCTGAATCATCAATACCCAGTACCTCAGAGTGAACATTTTGGTTAGCATCCCTTTCAGCTGCAGCCATGGATTTTTTCAAATGTTACTGAAACAAGAAGTACAGCACAGCATATTTATTTAACTTCTGAGTTTATGAAATCAAGTACAAGTTCAAGCTTCACTTATTAAAAAAAAAAAAAAAACACTGTTGTTCTTGCAGTGAGATGTCTTTTGCTTTAGCTTCTTCAGAACTATGCAACAGCAGCCTTGTGGTGAAGGCACAGGAATCATTACACTATTAAACATCTCATACATGAAAATTGTAGCTATTTCATAGCAAAATGCACCAGACCTGTCAGTCTCGCCTCCAACAAATCAGAGTCCTGCAGTAAGACTCAGGTTGTGTAGAATGAGTTTTCCATCTTATTGCCTATATTTCTATGACGACAAAAACAACTAACAGTATTCCAGGTATTTTTAACAATATTTGCAGCATTCCTTTTAGATACAATAAACAAATATACCGAACACAAATACATGAACACCATTTTAAAGAATATCATAGCATTTAACAGTATTATAGTCCAAAACTCTGCATTAAATACCTAAATGCTGTAGAAATGCAAGGGAACATTTTTACACAAAATGATTTCAATCAGATTGCCATCTAGCTGCATGCCTTCCATGCTTTAAATTTCAGCAGGCAGTAAAAGAACTAAATTAGCAGGCTCAATAACAGAGATACTTTTATTACCTATGTTACATAGGGGTATTATTCATAATGGTACATTATACCTTCCAGATCTAGTGAGATAGCCATTAATTACAGCATTTGTCCTTCTGTAAAACATACAATCAGATTAAAATAAGGGCTTAAAAGCTTCAAGAGCCTTTATAATGATAGCTACCTACGTGATGGATATTTTTTCATACTTTTGCTTCTTCTCCAGAACCATTCCCTTTTGAGGGACAAGTCTTATTTTTAGACAGTATTTTTAGATAGTAACATATGCAAGGTGCAAAAAAAGAGTAAGTTACAAAACAGCAATATGTAATATTGTTCTACCCTGAATTATATCAACAAAAATGGCAAGACCCCACAGTGCAAACATCATGCAGCTACAACAGGAGAATTTAGCTCCCCTTTCAACACAATGATTGAGATGATGTAGCTAAAGAAAGACCATGTCTGAAAGACAGCTCTGCCTTTTGTCAATTCGAGCTACTTTCAATTGCAATTTAGGCAAGGTTGTCAGGATCAAAGACTACAGTGAAACACCAAGTTAAAATAGTGAAAAATGTATGGGCAGCTTTTCAGTAGCAGCATAAGACCCTGAGCTGCATTTCAAATAATAGAACCATTCAGGTGGAGAGGGAGGAAGCCCCAGGGAAGGGAGAGTGAAAATTTAAAGCTATGACTACAGTGCAGAGTCCGTGAGTAGCCAGTATGGTGTTGAACAGGCCATCTCCTAACTAGCCATAAAAATCGGTTCACATGGTTGCAGCTCTCAACTCATCTTTTGGGTTGTTCCTCCTTCGTTATGGAGGAAACAAACAGCCTGGATATAAAGCACGATGGGGAAACCCCTTGCATGTGGCTGCAATAAATGCAGCTGTTTTTTTCCTGATGTTTTTTCCTAAGGCTATAGGCATTTAAACCCAGTAAATTGAAAATATATATATTAAAATAAATAAAAGAAGTAGTCTTAAAGCAACTGTTCAAAAACTAGCATAGCATACACAGTAATTTACAATTAAGAGAAACACGCATAACGCAAAATGTCATCATACAAAATATTCCTTCTTAATATTTTTCTCCTATTTTCTGCAGAAAAAACCCTAGCATATTCTAACAACAAAATACGGAGGTGGGTTATGAAAGAACACTGGGTACACTGTAGGAAAAGACTGGCTTTAATTCTTTTGGAACAAAAATTATATGCAAATTCCATATAGGAATATATGTCTTGAATACTGTACTTATGAACTTGGCCATATTAGCCAATCTGGGGATGATACTGTATCTTGCCCCCCCCATAGCCTACTCTTGGAATATTTGTATTTCAAGCTACAGGTATTTATTGAGACTAAGTAAAGAAAAAAAATGCTATTTCAAAAGCTACCACGCTGCATGCATAAATGAAGTCTATTTAAAGGAAGATGGCTCAGAATCTGTAAGCTTTATACACAAATGTCATGAAAATATGAAGTTAGAGAGAGCAGTCAGGAAGTATCCTGCATTCACAGAGCACTTTCCATTGGTGGTGGCACAACTGGCATCTTCCTGTTTTGAAAAAATAAGCCAGTATCCTGCCCTGCATTAACAGGTAACATCTCACAACTAAGCACTTAAGAAGTAACTTCCCAACTAAGACCATTTAAAGAAAAAAGGAGATGCTTTTTGTCTTAACAACAAGCAAGTCTATTTCAAGTAAGCATTTGAGAGAAGTTGCCAGTGATACCTACCTTTTATTCCTTCTGTTCCCATGTAACACACCAGTCATACAGAAAACAGTCATTACTCATGTAAGATCCTTTGTAAATTTTCTAATTTACAGAATAAGATCGGTTAGACTGGAGAGATTCCTCAAGCTACTGAATAATTTTCTTAAGTTGCAGCATAATTTGTTTTTGCAAAAGCAGCACCCTATATTATAGGAACACAGAACCCAGTTTTACAGGAATTCAGTGTGCCTTGATACCACACACCGAATGACAGCACACTCTGAACAAGCTAAACACTAGAACACACTAAAGAACAATCTGTGCTTTAGCTGCACCTACAACCAAAGCAAATTCGTGATAAGGCTTTTGCGTTGCCTTATCTTCAAACTGGACAGGATGCTTCGGATGAAGTCACTGACAAACGTGCTTGTTCCAGCACGACATTCCTGAAGGGCTGCTCTACGAGGCCATTCATGCCTTTCATTCACCATCATTCACCATTCCAGCATTGCTTTTCTGGGGGCTTTTTTTTTGGGGGGG
>JAVCKT010011704.1:0-27239 GCA_032273925.1 Rhynchotus rufescens
ATTCCCAAGAACAGGGAAAAAAAATTGCATTTTTCCCCTAGCTGTTCTGCCAGATTATTGTTATTTTCTGATCTTTGTTTGAACCTACTCCGTGGTGCCACCCAGCAGAGAGTGGAGCACATCAGCCGAGTCTGTACTTCCCTAGACCTCTTCCTGGATCCTTACTAAGCTCCCTTCAACCAAAGGGTTTCACCATCCTTGCACAAGCCATCTCATCAGTGGTCTCATCTAGGTATCTGTTTCTTCAGATGCAAATTAACATTCTTTTAAGACATGGTATCCAACATGCTCTTTCAAGTAGGGTTGGAAAGACATTCTGAATATGTTTGTTATCAAGCATATACCCCCACATTGGAGTTTCCAATTTTTCCACGGTCTCAGGAAATCTGAGTTACATTCTATTTGCTTGAAAAGAAATAAGTTTTGGGGTATGATACTCTTCCTAACTACCTATTAATATTTAAACAATATCGAAATGTGGCAGCATTACTTTACATGTTTTAAATTGCATTCATTTTCAGGTGACAAATAGCAATCTAAAAAAGTTACATTAGAATAGCACTTCCATACTTTATTTCTCAGCCTGTTCCTCATTTCTCTCAGAACCCAAACTTGGCAGCTTTCTGTAATGTCAGTTTTGTAATATGTACCAAATATGAGAAAGATGCGTATTAAAATTTGAAGCTGACAGACAGCTGGCTGGATTTAAAGAGAAAGTAAGTAGACTGGTGATAGCAGCTATGCGAACTTAATAGCAGAAAAGTGAGAGTCATGGGATATCTGGGATCAAATCAGGCTCTGTCAAGCAGGAGATGATATTGGGCCTTTAAGGCCATCAGGGCTCACTTTCTGCTATGGGAACAGAAGATTTAAAAACTGCTGTGTGCTGTTTGGGGAGCCCAAAGTAATTTGAGCTGACAGAAGGAAGTGTAAAATTGCTTCAGTTCAGGATGAGATTTGGCCTGTTCTTCCTGGCTAGTTAAGAAACCGGGCTACAACCTGTTCACAGGTTAATTTGTCTCTCTTTTTTCACTAAAAAGCAATGTGAGAATAAAGCATGTGCGTACTCAGTATGGATAGGGCTGCTTACAACTATTTAACACCATTCCTGGTCTTTGCAGCTAGGGCTGTGTTTTTATTTATTGGACACCAAATGAAGCCACACAAACCACGCTCATTCCAGAGTCCCACAACAGCCAAGAGCACCCAAGTGTCAGCAAGTTGCCCACAGTGACGCGTATGACAGCACACCAAGGAGCAGATCTCTTTGCATTAATGGTGCCACCTTGTTTACTGTGGCATGGTACCATTTTTATAATACAATACTTGCATCATAGCACTAGTTTTAATTGTAGCGCTACTGAGCTATGCACAAAGTATTCCCCAACCTTGGGAAATTCCATCTTAGGGTAAGTCATAAAAGGAAAGGAGAGCTAAGAGGATTAATGAGAGCTCAAAATTGGAATATAGCCTCCAAACACATGACCCCATGACTTTAACATTAGGATTCATTGTCCAGGCTGTAACGCCCTTTCTGTAAGGCTGTATATTTGAGAAACTTCTGCAGGATTTTGAGATCTGCCTAGATTGCACTTTGTTTTCCCACATCAACTGGTTAAGTTTTAGCTTACTGATGATTATTTTAATAGCATTTTCAATAGCACTTGTTAAAAATTCCCTTGCAGATAGTATCCACCTGTTGATGATATTTTGTCAAGCATCTTGCTATTACGCTAATTTATTTATAGCAAAGAATCATTAACAGATCCACTTTTTTTCTTTGAAAACTATCCTAGTAATTTAACATCCCTAATTAGTAAATATCAGGCACAGTGACGACTAGTTTTATTTCACACAGATCATCTTGCTCCTTCACACTTGAATTTTTTTGCAGGTAGCATAATTTGAGAAAAGCAAAAGACAAAAACTGCAAGAGAACTTCTAATGCTTTTCTTTGTAACCAAGGAAGAAATTGCTGAAGAAGTGACAGAATTTTTCCTATGAAGGTACTAGAGGTATCAGGAAGCCATAGAAAAGAGATTAAAAACAGTTCAACAAAGCTGTAACATCTCCTGAGAATGCTGCAAACCATCTAAGCTAGGGGCCCAAAGGCAAGCAAACAATTTCCCCTATTTAAAATTGAGGCAAGGAGATTGGAAAGATGGCCAAGTGAAATACCAGAGTGTGAACATTTATCCCGAGAAGGGAGCAAAATCCTCAGCACTAGATGTGCTCAGATCGAAGGTTTGTAGGGACAAGGCTGCTGGAAGCAAACAGATACACTTCCTCCAGATTTTTAGGAATTTTGAAATGTACAGGAATGATATTATTATAATTATTATGTAAAAACAGAACAGTAATAAACAGTTAGAGAAAAAAACCATATACTTTGTATTTCTTTTTAAAAACGGAGGAAAGAAAACAACAACATGATTTAAACAAATTCAAGATCATTAGTCTGGCCTCAACTGGCCACATTTCTATCCCTCAAAACTTGTTTATAAAACTCAGGAACTAAGTTAATGGAAGTTTGGTAAACTTGTAATGAATTTTACTGAAAGCTGATTGTTCCAGGCTAATGCAATAACTGTTTTATAAACAAGATAAATTGAAACTAAGTTCAAACAAATTACTTGATGTTCAATATGGCACTACAACAAAAATCATTAATTCAGCTGTAAAAGACAGGTTGTCGTGTGAGAATTGTAAATTGTGTAAAGAATTATCTGAAGAAAAATAACAATAATTTGCATTGAACTGGAAGAATTTTGTTCAAGCAGTTCTCCAAAGATCAGTCTTGGAACCAATATTAATTGGTCAAAGTTTATAACTTTGTGGGGAAAAAAGCATAACAGACTTGCAAAGTGTGTTGATCAGGAGAAATTATCAAAATACGGTGGAATATGACTAAGAATAACTCATGGGAAAGACTAAAGTGATAAAACTACAACGATATTGAAAGTGCAAGTTCATTTATTCACCAACACAAAGCATTTTTAGTTTTAATTGTCAATTATTTGGAAGTGGCAACGAAAGAGTCAAACATGAGTTTCTTTTTCAGACTGATTGACTGAGCTATTAATTCTGTGTAGTCATGGAAGAAACAAATTTGGTCTTGAGATGCAGCAGTTGATATACTTCTTTTTTATAAAGCATCATTACTGACATTGTACAAACAAACTCTTGAGCCAAAACACCTTAAGAAATATCTGAGTGCTAGGGGCAGGACAGATGAAGAAAACAGGCCTCTTAGAAAGCAGAGAACTTCGTCAGCTACAGTGTTGTCACTTTTTTTATGAACAACAAACTCATTAAAACTAAGGGTATTTGCCTAGGCCTGAAGAAGTTCCTCACATTGACCTGAAAACAGAGACTACACCATGATCACAAACCAGCATCAGCTTCAGCTAATAAAAGGCAATCATAATCAGCCCAAGTAAAGCTGGCTGCTAGCATGTGTCTCCTGCTTAGTAATTGAGGGCTGAAATTCTGACAAAGAAACTCTAAATTGTGATACATTATAAATCAACATTTATACTGGCATTACATATCTGAAATCATTTTTTTTGCCTTTCTATTGTTGTTATCATTGTATGAACTTTGTACGGCCATTGTGAAGATTGTAAAGAAGATCCGAAGATTATAAAAAAAGGACTCAAAAATTTCTTTGTTCCAAGTATTTCATGTGCCCACTTCAGTCTTATTTTAGCGGGAACATTGCTGCCCACTCTCATGCAAGAACACCACCTGGACTCCAGATTCCTTGGCCACACAGACCAAGGTGCCTGCAGTAAAAATGTTGCAGTTTGCTACCTCAAGAAGACTCTAAAAAAATTAAGAGCAAAACCTGCTAATACACTGCACCCTCTGCAAATCAAAACTGGGTTATCATAATTATCGTCTTTAACCTTCGGAATTTAAGGTATCAGTTTGTAATATCTCATACTACAGAACACACTAATCCTTTTTATTTTTCTATTTACATCACAACTAATGAATAAAAATGAAGCACATGTACAATAAAGGACACAATTTTAAAGTAGCCTAGAAAACAGCATATTTATTCTACTATAAAAGAGAAAAAAATGCCATATATTCTGATTCTGCACATATGTTTTGAAGTTTTTATTTCTCCCATATCATGATAGTCTCTCACTATTCTATTATCTACCATCTCGCTATAAAAAACCCAAAGCCCTACAAACACACCATCATCGCTTCAATTTCTAACACTTCTCTTTCCTCCCTGCTGCATGTTCATTTCTTAGCGAGTTCTCAGCGAGTTCTCAGCGCTCAAACCTTCTGCCAAAAGCTATGAGACTGCAATGGAGCTTAGTCTTCGTCTTTACCAAAAGAGGGGATTCGGAATTGGGAAAATTGGTCACAGTTGCTCTCTTGGGCTCTACCTTCTATAAGCTCTGTACATTTGTCTGGATCATCCGTCAGATCCTCCCTGGGACAGGCTGGCGTGATGTGCCGGCAGCCCTGCATGTCATTTCTCAGAAGAGCGAATCAATAAAACAAACTTCTGCAATAGGAGCAAAAAGCACGAGCAATTTACAGAGCCCTAACACCTATCTTGCATGACCTCTGCATCCACTGCTGGGTCATTACAGCCTGCTCCTTGCGAATACCTCTCTTTCTCACCTGATTACAGCAAGGAATAGGAAATCTCTGGGCAGCCCAGGATCAGAAAGGGGGAAAGGAAGGGCGTAATCACCAAGCTGGAGGTAAGAGAAGCAAGCAGTGCGATTTTGGAAGTCGTCATCCTGATTCCACAGTAGGGATTAAATACCTGAGGTCGTGTTTATTTCTGGCATAATTCAGCAAACCTCAAAGGGGACCCACTTGGGAAGAGCTTGACCTGTGTTAAACTGCAATTTAAAACCGCAAAATCATCCTGGAGAGATTCAAAACACTGCAGCTTTAGAAAAAAAATAAAACAAAAATTAACCATTCTAATCATAACCTAAGAAGCAGAACAAGCACATAGAGTTGTACGTTTCTGAATGATTTTTAAGCATGCCTCTTCTTAAAATTTTGGAAAACACGATGTCATTTGCCAATAAAAAATGGACACCGATTAGGAGAATCTTAAAAATGACTTCTAAAGTAATTGTCTTATTATACAGCACTTAAAAAGCATCTCACACATCACACGTGATTTTCAGGCAATTATATTAAAAATTCAAGGCATAGAAACGAGTGAAAAAGGAAGAGGGAGGGAAAGGATATTTATCCGGAATTTTGGTATGAGTTTTCATCTTAGAAAATGAACCTAAGGAAAAAGAAGAGTTTCACTGATCTTTTAAGAAAATAATAATAATTAAAGCATAAAATTTTAATAACACTGACTAGAGGCCTTTAGTTTGATTGCTTTCTACTCATCAGAGATTCATAGTAAATATTCCAATACTAGAATGACTTCAGGTAAGGATATCACCTAGGTCCTTGCAAGGACAAAGATCCCAAGCTTCAAAAACTGTTAGGGCACAATCTTAATCTCAGTTGTGTCCAAATGAGCAGATACTATGACCAGTTTTGCAATATGCAAGGGCATGAGAGTGTGCAAGAAAACCAACCCTCTTCTATCCCTCTTCTCTGTCCAAAAATCACCCTTCTGTACAATTAATGTATCAAAACAAATTACCTCACCTCTCTTATCAAATTAGCACTAGGGGTGCAATTTCACTGTTATACCAATATTTTTACTCTGTCTTCCTCTTTCTGGCCCCAGCAACTGAGCTGCTTTGCTGCCTTACTCCGTAGTCCCAGCTTCTACCCTCAATAAAAAAGATTTTCCTTCCTAAAGGCCTGTCTTGAGAGGCCTTCATCCCATTCCCTGTATAAAATAGGCAAGTGGCTGCAGTGGAAGTTAAGCCTGATGACAAGGGGAACGTGGCTCCTGCTCCACTGCCCATTACTGAAATCAGCCGGAGCAGAGCGAAGGGAAGGAAGTCTCTAAGTGGGAAAGGCAGACACACATCACAAACCCTTTTCCACAGCGTTTTAAGGGACAGAGACGTGACCTTCTGCTGAAGACGTTAATGACAAAGGTGATAACTCTCCGTGAATGCCTCCCCCTGAGCACAACTTGTGGGGTTAATGCAGCTCCTCTCCTCCCCCAGCTGCCACTCGGCTCTTGCTCCAGAGCGATGTTATCTTGGCTCATACCTTTGCTTGCTGAAGTAAAGGGGCACCGAGTCAGATCAGTTCTGCACCCCTCTGACTGACCAAAAAGGCTTTCCTTCACCCTGCCATTGTAGTTATTTTCTGAAAAAGCATATTTTGAATCTTTGAATACTCTGGACATGTTTTATCCCTTGAACTACTGAGAAAAATGCAACAAATTCTCCAAAAACATTCTTAACTGAATTTCCATTTTTATTCTCCTTGTTTTGAGGAGAAAAACCAAAATCAACCAAACAAAAACCCAACACAGAAACCTCACAATATATTCTACAGTAAGACACAAGTATACACAAATAAAATATATTTATATAATTTTCTCCCAAGCTAGTAAAAACAAACCTCATTGTCTGTATTCATGCTCACAGCTAATGTCCATATGTAACAGAAGAAAGGTGTAGGAAAAAGGCTATTAATAATAATTCCTATTTGCCTTTCCCCTCCTAAGAGCTTCTCTTAGGAGCTTCCTAATTGTAGGAAGTCCTTATTTCCACTCCATGTACATCTATAGATATGAGCTAGTTTAAATACCAAAGTAGACCATTACATAGCTAGCCAGTCAGCAAAGCTCCATTGGAGGAAATTACTCTAATGATGTTTAATTAGACTATCCATCCCACTCCCCATCCCATACCCCTCCCGTTACAAAAAAAAAAAAAAAAGGCCACATAACCTTGCAATAAAATCTCCTGTTGCGGAAGGGTGGAGAAAAACAATCAGTTGATTTGCCAATATTCTCGGGGATATCAAATGTATTTCTCAGAAGAAAACATGTACAGATTATTGTGGGAAACACTCTTAGCATTCTTTATGTCACAGGATTTTAATTTTTCTGACCCTTCTTTTCCCGGCTTCTGTGTCAGAGTGCAAGTTTGGCCAGACATTTATCTAACAAACAGAAACCTCTCTCAGCCCTCTCTGAAACAAGATACTTAAAACACCAGCCAGCTCTGACCGATGCCTGAAGAATCCAACTCGGCTGGATGCAATTTCCCCATTCATTTGCTATCCTCCTTCCTCCCAGTTCATGCATCTGCCCTTCCCTTTCCTATACTCCTTTTTAAAATCTATATATAATTTAGTTTTGCTCCTTAATTAGAAAAATGATGCAAAAGGATTCACTGACCATTAGAAGAACATGCAAACTGTCAAGCCCCCATTTTGCTGCCTAGAAAGATCACTTGTTTCTCAGTATATTGGAGCTGCAATTAAATCCAGAAAAACACAGGACCAAATGGCATCATTAATTACTCTGCAATACAACACCAAGTTTAATAACTCTTATTTAAAATGTGTGCATTCTTGCAAATGCTACTGTAAACATATTTTCCCCTAGTAGCATAAATAACTTTTCCCACTTGTTGAAGTTATTTATAAAAACAGAAGCATCTAAGTTTGGCTGAAGTTAACACAGAAGTATATAAATAAAGAAACCTTCACAACACTATAATCTTTCCATAGGAAAAGACAGTCCTGCCCTGCCTGGGATTCAAATACAGGTTACATGAACAAACTTTTGATGTGCATTGCACTGGGATATCCAGAATTTGACCTGCACTGCACAGAGCAAATAGACCACCCCAGCATGAACCTATTCACATCGTGGCTTGGTAAAAGGCACTGTGTCTGTGTCGTTCAAACACTGGTGGCTAAGATCCACAGAGACAACGTTAGGGGTGTAAAAGCACCTTTCCCAGCTTCCAAAATTAACAACTACCATTGATTATTCCAATTGGGCAATTTCTTTAACTATCCAGGAGAAATGCTCCAAACTAGTCGCACTAAGATTCTTTTAATGAATTTTAGCAGGAGATGACATTTAACTGAAAAGCTCACACAAAGTAATTGTACTCTTGCCAAATGGCCCTGTGCTTGCAGGCTGGCTCCACCTGAATTGTAGATAATCACAGAACCAATTTTGTGAAACAAACATCATCATCTGTGCTCCACATTTAACAAGAGGTCTTAAAAAGGGAGCCCAGGCTCCAAAATAATATGCATGATTTCAAGCAAATCTTTTTCTTTTTTTCTTTTCTTTTTCTTTTTGGAAATTTTAAATTTCCAAGAGCATCCTGCCTACTTTTCGATGCTTCTACACAACATTGATATCCTGTATCCTTTGCCAGCTCTGCACTGGCTTCTTGAGTAGCCTAAACCTTCTACCAGAGAAGCAACTGAATCCTAAATGACACCAAGCTCATAACCCACCACCCCATCAGTCAAACCTCTAGGACGTGAGCGTTTAATCCACTATAGGCAGGCAATACTTAGACTTTAAACTGCAGCAAAAGATGATCATCAGGTACTTACCAAAAGATAAGAGCAGCCCCAAAAGCTGAATCAGAGAAGCCAAAAAAAAAAAAAAAGTTAAATCTAGAATTCCTTAAAAATTCTCAGTTTTCTTCTTTTCAGAAAACAAAATTCTGTCTCACAGCTCGCTTGAAGATATGCCAATAATCTACTATGTAAATCTGGTGACTAAAGGTAACTGCTGCCTTTGAGGCTATGGAGCAGCTCATATTCTACTTAGTGAATCTAGCCTATAAACCTGCATCACGAGCTCTTGTTACTGGAAATCTTGAGGCTGCTGCATACATAATGTTGGCTTCTGCAGTGCCAGACAAGTTTCACAGTGCTCTTTTACTAAAAAGTACGTATTTACAAGACGATGCACAGGGGCTATTCTCCTGCAGAAATCTTTCCTGCAGAAAAAAACAAAAAGCATATGTATGTGTAAACATTTTATATACATCTATTTTCATATATATAAATCGCAAATTTGTTCACTCACACTGCAGCATGTCAGAGTGAGTGAGTTTGGAAGAGCAATTCCTCCTCCCTGCCCAGCTACTTGTGCAACTGCTCCCACCTGTGAGGGACCCTTGGAGGCCTCGAGGGTCCAGTTTCTGCTTCCAGGGGGACACCTCGAACATCTGGGCACGTTATTCCCCAGCCCGGGCATTTCTTGTGCCGGCTGTTTGTACCCTGCTTTCATCCTAACACAGATTCAGGTCTAAAAGGCAGGTGACCTGCAGGCTCGATCAAGATCTCCTTGTGACTGCCGGCATCCAAATGCTGCCTGCAGCCAAGGCAGAGCCAAAACCGACCACACAACAGGGTGGGGAGAACCTCTCTTTTTTAGCCCCTCTCTTCCCTTGTCTTGGTCAGCTCCCTCCTCTCCTTGCAGTGAGTGATAAACACGAGGATGGCTTTTTGCAAAAGGCTGAGACTTTGCAGGCACCAAGGAACAGCTTTTGTGCTCCCTTAACCAGGAGAAGGATCCCTGTCTCCCTGTCCCTTCTGTTTGTGGCCTCAGGTTGTGGAGCTCCTGCCTCTCACACCTGCAGTTAATCGCAGCTTATTGCAACCTCCACAGAGAGCAGAGCAGCTGCGTGGGAGCACAGTGCCTTTATGGGGAGGGGGAAAAAAAAATCATGTTTTTGGCTGAGCAATCTGCTTTGTTATTAATTGAGGGATTTTCTACATATATCTTCTAAAGAACATGCATAAAAATAAAGATTCTCCCTCATCCTTTTACCCGCAGTGTTTAATTGCTTAATTACGCAAAGCTGTCTAATGAACCCCTTGGAAAAAGGTACAGTTTTCCCTTCGAGACAGTTACGTTCAGTCTTCCTGTAACTCTAGAATTCCTTCTATTTATTTATCTGCTCAACAGAATATTAAAAATAACTCCCTCCACATAGAAGTTACCTTTTCACTCATCACTGCTGCATTTGTCCTAGTTCCTTTTATAGTCTACATAGTACCATAAAGAATGTTAAAAACCCACCTTAATAACGATGTCCCATCTGTCTTCAAAAGGCTGGCCAAAGCTTCTGACATGACCATCAGTTGACTGAACAAGTAGTAAATTTCTGCTATGCCAAGGAGAACTAGTCCAAGATTTCCTCCAAATTAAGTAAACGGTGGAAAACCAAAAACCTTATAGCATGGATTGACAACAAAAATAATCAGCAGAACACAAAGCACAGTGATCCTAGGAACTACAGAGGGCATCTCAGGCTGAACAACCAGCAGGAGAGCTCTTCCTCGTACATTAAGCTCCCAAGGCTCTCTTGCCTAACTAGGTCACCTCCACCAAAATCAAATGGAAACAATAATCCTAGGTTTGGGAAGCCTGAGGGCCTCTCAGCACGGCTGCAACATCTCTTTTAGATTGCAAATATTTTCCAGATCCTGATATTTAAAAGAAAAATATGCTTTCCCTGTATCATCTTCTGTACCTGGAGGCAGCACAATAAAGAGCAGAGTCATTGCATCACTCTGTCTAGGCCTTCTAATGCAATAGCAGAGAAAGAATATATATTTTTGTTGTTTCTTTGTGTGCTACTCCACTGACTCACCGAGTTAAAAAGTGGCAATCTTTTTTTTTCCCCCATAAAGAAACAGAATATTTAACCTCCCACCTATTTCCCTACAGTAAAAAGAATACAATTTGAAATGTTTTGTTATGCTCTTTGAATTTCATTAAACAAACTGCAATACTGAAGCTTGGTTAGTTGCACACACTGCATTCTTCCTGCAATGTTCCAATCTTTTTATGTGTTTCAGAAAACACTAAAGTCAATAAAATGGACCAGTTTGACTGCTTGAAGCCTTTGAAAAAAAATACGCACACATAGAGACATTATTCTTTCCTGACCTTGTTTCTTTGCATCAACCTCAACTCAGAGATACTTCATTCTGATTGAAAGATTAACTTAGCCTTAGTAATCCTTCTAGTCTTTTGCTTTGGATTTTAAAACAGTCAGGAATTTCAATTTGAAGGAGTGGAGTTTCAACTTCGATAGAGTAAGACATCACACACTGGGGTTAAGTGAACGAGAATACAAATACTCCAGGTCTAGTGCTTTGGTCAAAAATGCTGGAAATTGATTCACCTGGAGAATCCTGGCCTGTTGGCTCCTGCCTCCCCCTCCTCCTTCGCTCCAGTCACAGGAGCCTGCTGACAGAGCAGAGCAGAGATGCTGGCAACTGCTGGCTTGCAACTCCCTTGCAGGAGTAATAGGCGCCCACCTGGCAACTGAGAATCAGAGTCAGGAGCCCTGCCTCTCGGCGCACGCTTCTGACGCTGCCTCGGGGCAGAAAGGGGCATTTTCTGGCCTCTGCAGCGCCATTACGAGGAGCTGGCTCAGTCGGCTGACTTTGCCACGTGTCTGAACATCCTGGGAGAGGCTGCTCTGCTCCCTGCCTCCTCATTCTCCTCGGCTGAAGGGGCTTGCTCCTGAAGTGCAAACATCATCATGATCCGCATCATCTTCCGAATCGGAATGAAACTTTTAATCCCTTGGACTAAAAGAACTACAGCCTTATAAGTCTGTTTCCTTCCGTACAAGACATCCCTAAGGACATTGTTAAGAGGCACTCATCGGCATTGCACAACCCTTGCGAGAAGCGAGCAGCTAGACTAGATAATAGGGGTCAGCTCTTGAGGAAACTAACATTTCCTTGGCAAGCTACAAGCAAGCAAAGGCTGGTTAGCACTAGCAAGTTAAGACTTAGCTTTGCCAGATCTGGTTTTGTACTGCCTCAGCTTGCTGCATTTTCTCCTTAACAGCGCAGTCTGTCACTTGCCTGCAGGAGCGACAGGCACCACACGGCAGCTGGACAAAGTCCTCAGCTGCTCCCCATGGCCTTTCTCCATGTTTGCTTTCCATGCCAGCTTTCTTCCCTGTTTTCCAAAGGCAAGCTACTTGGTGTGTATTAGAGAGCAAGAGCACAGACAACTTCCTTCAGAATTACTTCAGCAGCAGTTAACACTATAGAGATTCATATCTGTATTTTTCTATATTCATGTTTTCTAAATCTCATTCACTTACTTGCCCATACCATCCTGTACCCAGCTAATAGCTCTCCAAACCACAGTAGGAAATCAGAAATGGGATATATACCCACATATATTCTGGCTGCAATTTTTCTTGAAACTTCAAGAGAAGTCACTTTTCTTTTTCTGACTTTAAATATGCAAGTGTATATAATACGTTTTGTGGAAGATTTCCCAAGTACCAACAAAATAAATAATACAGTATGCTAAGTTCAGCATTTATGCAAATTTCATTTACAATTCAACTTCTCTTACCTTTAGCAATATAGCACAAAAATCACGAATATATAGATAATATTCTGTTATTCCATTTTTCTGGCATCAGTGGTTGATTCATGCAAGTCATTCGAAAGTAAGTCCTCTAGTAGACACTAGATTTTTAAGTCACCACTGACGGTGATTTAATATGAGTTAATTGAACTTTTCATTTTCTAGGAGTTATTCTAAATGTGCACGTAATTATATACAATACATATATATACATTGTACTTACAACACATACATTGCATATACAATGCATAATGATATGCACATGTCTATGACAAGGCTAATATAATTAGTTATATAATATGATTATCTGAGCATATAATATCTAATTAGCAGGTACAGCATGGTTTACTCTGCCAATCGTTCTGCCAACGATTTTATGTGAATTATGACAACCAAGATAAAGAACCTTTACTTGGAGTAACATTAGCTCCAAAGCAAAGCATTCTCACAGTCCTGAGTGGTATATTAGTTTAAGCAAAATCATTTTAACACCCTATTTTATAATTATCTACATATTGTGAATTTGAAGATGAGAATTCAACCAACTCACTTGCTGTTCTGGTACTCGTCATTGTATAGGCTGCACATTGCACCTTTTCTACTTGCTTATTTGTCAATTTATTTTTCATATTGAGCAGCCATGTGTGCTCAGATTTTATGAATGTTTTCTACACATGGATTATACATATTGACAATTTTAAATAATTGTTCATAAGTCATGCTTTCTGCTGCTAATCAGCTAGTCTCTTTTTTTTTTGGACTTCTCCCCAGGATCCTTGGCTCAGATGTCTAAACCTCCAAGATAACCTGAGGTTAAAAAAAATGTAGATTTATTTGGCACTCAGGCAGGGACAGTACATTCTGCTAATGTATGTTGGGGGCAGCAGCTCTGCATCCATTAAATTTTTCAGTCAGAATTAAATGAAATTTGTGTTTATGCACACATTATTAAAATATAACGTTTCAATTTATCCAAGATCTAATTGCCTGCACATCAAATGGAGCTTGTACTGCTCTCTGTAATAAGATATCTAGATAACTACTTTAGTTTGTTTGTGTGCCCACTAATGCAGAAGTTACATAATTCAATCTTTCAGATTCAAAGCAACTAGGTGGATTAAATTAACTTACATATTTTTTGAAATACTGCCATTCATAATACACTAATTCTAAACCAAAAAATATATGTTGAATAATGTCAAATATAGAGAAGAAACCATAGTTCATTTCTAACTTGTCCAAATAATCTCTCTAAACTGCATGACATTGTAGCCATACAATGAACACCATATGTATTTCCAATATGTTCTCCAACATCACAGGTTCTATATCTCAAAAGAAATTAACAACCCAAAATTTCATTCGGTACTTACTCCTTTTCTTTGTTTTTGAGAATGATGTAAATTAACAATATTTCCAGGACATGGGAAAGGGAAAAGAGGAAGGTGAGAGAAGGAGAGCATGAAGCAGCATGTACATGTACACTTTTTTTTTTTTTTGCAGATGCATTTATGTCCTCATTATGAAAATATGTGAATAAAAAATTTTTAAAAAAAGTCATGTTACTAATCCCTATTTGCATGAGACTTGTAGGAATTGCTTTAAACTTGCATCAAACTTATCCCACCTATTGTATATTTTAAGATCTTACTAAAGTCAATTTTATAAACTGCTACCTGCAGTCAAATATTTCATGTGAATGTGAGCAGCTAAAACACTTGTGCATAGTTTCTTAAAAAACTTATTACCAAAAAAAGGAAAACATAAATACCACGCATGCATTAAATAATGCACCTAAGGGAAGAGCACTCATGGGAGAACTCCCAGGTACATGGAGTAAGCATACGTTTTCCTATCAAGATAGTTCCAGAATATCTTGCAAATAGAGGAGTCTTCATTTATGCAGAAAAACAGACCTATCTGTGCTGCTGTGATATAAAAGTTGAATAATCTTAGAGATAGACCTCTGTATTGCCTCTGAATCCTAAGCATTTTAAATCCTTTTTTTTTTTTTTCTCCAAATTCTTTCCTACAAGCCTCCTAACAATGATAATGTCTTGACCAAGATCAACTTACTTTTTCAGACCATTCCAGTGTGTTACATTTGAGGGGAGTGGGTGGGGAATTAAAAACTAATTAGCAGCTGAAATTAAGGAGATCTGTTGCATGCTGCTGATTAAAGACTGTAAACTCGGCTCTCTTCCTCCTCTGTGCTGCCTTTATCTTGTGTGTCATCTTTCTGGGAGAGCAGCATCCCAGGCTCAGGCTCTGTTACACTTACTAATACTCAGGAGCAGTTTAACTTGCCTTTTGGGGACTAGATAGGACTCTGGAACTTCAGCTGTGTCTCCCCTGTGGTGCTAGAGAGTCCTCCCAGTTACAGACCCTTCTTCCCCTTTGGATTCCTGCAGCACCAGATCTCCAGCTTAGCTGTGGAAGCTTTAGACCAAAGCCTATCCTGGTTACTCCTTGGAAACCTATGCATCGCTCCCTGAATACCAGGCTCTGAAAAGGGATGAGGACATGATTAGCCTCTCAGCTTAATGAGGCTAAATTAAAATATGGTGCCTGGTCTACCAAGCAGACAGGTTTGCATGTTCTTTTATTTCAATTAAGAGAAACAGCCAGATCTCCTGCATATAAAATGGAAATGCTTTTTAGAGACTTTTTTTTAATTCTGCCTCACACTTCCAGAAAACTTGGATTTCGTTATAAAAAATCAGTCTTACTTCAAAACAATATAATGCATTCTTAGCTGAGTAAAGGTTTTGCCTGCTCATGAAGTCACAGCACTAAAGCACACAGCAAGGGGATGGATCTCTGCTTATCTTTCATATATCTTCAGGAAGACATGGACAATTTTAAAGAAGTTTCAATTTCTCTTCTACTTCCTATCTCATCATTATCTTATAGAAGGGATATGGTCACCTTTCTTATTATAAACATTGACTACATAATTTTCAAAATGTGGTAACTATCCACAGGACTATAGTAAATCTCACAGTTCTGGCAAACTGGAAGAGACTCAAGCCAACCTATACTTCTACCTTTCAGTCTTCAATCTCAGGCTGATTTGCACAAGACTATTGGCCAAGTCTTCAGTTATCCATATCCATAAGTTTCACTGAGTACATGCACTTATATTACAAGCTCATTTTCCTTTAAAAACATAGTCTCCATTTTTTTTTTCCCTTTTAAATTTAGAAAGTGCTCTGAGCACACATGTATTTGCAAACCTGCGCCTTGAAGGCATCTGAAAACCCCAGACTCCCAGCTTGGGCTACTTCCTAATGAAATGGATATTAAAAAGGAATCTAAACAGGTACAAACCAGTAAATTCTCTGAACTGCATTTTTCTTCTGGAGCTCAGTGCTGCCATCGGTGTTCCACAGACACCTTAGCAACAATCCCTTGACACAGGCAGAGGATTCCCTGTCACAGAATATATAACGTGCCACAGTCTCCACCTGAGGCTGTCTCTACTATGAGCAGATGTTAGCATTTCAGATTGCTTCTGTAAACACAGCAGTAGACAAACAGTGGTTAGCAAAGATTTTCATTTATACAATTACTAAGAGATGGATATTTTAGCTGAATTAATAGCTATCGTATCGTGTGTCTTATATACTCATCCCTATTTTCTCTTCTTTCAGGCTGCAGTTTTTTTTTTTTTTTTTTTTTTTTTTTTTTTCCCCTCTTTCATTTTATTCCCTTACTCTTCCATCTGTTGGCTCTTGTATCTCCTTCTACCTAATGGAGATTTCTCCATATCAAAAAAACCTAACAAATAAACAAAACCAAAACAAAAACCCCCACAAACACACACATACAAAAACACACACACAAAAAAAAAAAAACCCGAAGAACATGATTAAACTCCATTTTGCAGGGACCTGGGACTAGAAGTAGCCAGAAATCAATTCCCTAAATATGCCTCTTTTAAAAATTATTTACATTAATTTAGCAAATTAATGTGTTTATGCTAGGCTCAGCAGAAATTAATTTGGAAACAGGACAAATATCATTTAACTGTGTTTCTGCTAAATTAGCTTCCTAACAAAGAAAGCCATGCTATCCAGAATGTTTAGATTAATTATAACAGGACTAAGTTTAAAGCAAAACTGAAACTGCTTATACTTCTTACGTAAGCATTCCCCTAAACATCAATCAAAAATATATAGAGCATGTGTGTGGAGGGTAAACACTTCAGACTCTCATTTGTAGCAGTGTTACTTTATATAACATTGCAATTTTCAACAAGAGACTACTCTCAAAATACTTTTAACTCAGTCAAAATCTTGCTTACATACAAAAGCTATACTGCAATTTAAATTAAGTAATTAAGTAATTAAAATATCTTTAAATTCATGCAACCTTCTTTGAGTAAGCTGAATTGATTTACGCTGGGCCTATACTGGTTCCTGACTGCAAATATTGGCTTCATTGTTAGAACCAGTTTCAGCAAGCCTTTATGAAAGATCTAACTGTAAAATACCGAAGCATTGACAAATTTAAGTAATGATATTTGGGAAATCAGTTGTAATTTCTTGGGGCAACTATATCACATTTACTGCATAGGTAGAAGACAAAACAACCCATATTTTAAGGAAATCGTTTCAGAAGGATGAACTACATTATTAGTATATTACAGTAAAATAAATGTGTCCATATAGATCAAGGAGCAGAACTAAACCTTGTATTTCTCTGCATATTTGAAATAAAGAAACTCAAAATTTATTCAGACATTGCAAGATTTCTTCTTTTGCTGACAGTTTTCCTCCTTTTACCCATTAAAATAAAATCACACTGAAAAAGCACTCTACAAATCCAGTCTGTTCTCATATTCTGCAACCTTTGAGGGTAATATCAGAATACTTATTTCTTCCATAAAGCCTCTCTGTTTTATGGCTTCCCTCTCTTTTTATATTTTACCATAACAAATCTTAGTGATTGGTTACTTTGTTCTCAATCCCATAGGGCCTGTTATCTGTAATTAAATATAAGCCTCCTTGATATTAGTAGTGTACTGATGGATTGTTGCTTACCTACCAGGCAGCACTTAGAGAAATGGAGGTCCTTGAAAACAAACAGCATCAGAGCATAAATCAGCTCGAATGAAGACAGGAGCGAATATAGATTTTGTGGTAAGAACGCTCAGGAGATTGTTCTTCGAAGTCCACAGATTGGAGATTACATCCCCATTGATTTATCGTCAGACATTTATTGATCATTGGCTAAATGACTGCACGGATAAACATACGTATCTTCCCACTCCTGCCACTAGAGTTAACCTTACTGACTATGCAAAATGGAAAGCCCCCTCGTAGCTCAAGCCCTCCTCAAGCACCACATAAAGATTGCACGCGGTAGAAAAATACGAAGTTGCATTTAGAAATACAAAATGCAGACAAGGTCAGAGCATCTCATCCTATTTTCACACAATAGATAAATCCAGTGTTTCAAAGACACTGTGAGTGTCCATCCAAATAAAGCTTAGCCTCAATAGAGCCTGCCATCTGCAAAATGCTTGATGAAATTCCTATGAAGCTACATTCACTTAGATCTTCTACGTAAGAGCAACTAATATGCCAGTGAAATTAATAGCAATAACTTGAATATAAACTTGCATAAACCAAAATGAAGCAGAAATGGAATGTGCAAAAGAAAGATCTAGTTAAATACAAACGCAAAAGCAATCAGTGAGCTAATTATAATGAGCATCTTTTTGCTGTAGTCATCAATAAATTTTTTAGATGCTAATAAAAAGCAGGGTTTGTCTAGACTCAACCTCTGCTAATCAACACTCCTTGACCTTCAGAAGAGAAAAAAATACACAGGCCCTTAACACACCACAAATTATCAGTGCTCCAGATGGAGATCTGCCATTTGTGTCCTCCTCCACAGAAGCAGAACATTTGGCAAGGAGACAGACCAGAGGTCTCCATAACTTTCAGGCTCTCTTCCTCCCCATTCCCTTCGGAAGCTGTTCAGTAAAAGAGCCTGAATTTATTTGTTTTCACTTCAGTCAGTACAAACTCATAAGAAATGCTTTTTACCTCATATATGAGCTGTGTCAGTCTCTCACAAGGAGATTTTCTTTCTAGCATCCTGTATTTGTCTTCCAGATAACTGGGGAAGTCCTCCAAAACCTGTTGCTAAAAGAGAATCCCCTCCACTTCTTAGAGCCATCTGGCCTTCTGATCTTTCTCTCTCCAGCTGTTGCAGCTTGTAATTAGTCCCAGCTGAACATGTAGTTAATCTCCTTCAGCAGGCAGAGTCACATGGGGCATATACATTTCACTGAAGGACAGGGAGTAATATTCACAGATTTAAAGAAGTTTTCTACTCTCTCCCTTTCTTTATCTTCATAATCCATATGAAGAAGACTGGTTTAGATGTTTAAAGACAGACAGATTATACACTGCATTTTATCAGAAATGACAAAAATACTTGTGTTTATTATTAATTCAGATTTCAAATACGCATACACTAAAGCCTTTTCCAGATGAAAAATAAATCATTAGCTGTGAAGCTGAAGTAAAGATTTTGTAAAATCAATACTGGAATGTTTTGATGTTACAAAGCACAGGTTAGAATTTATTGGTAGAAAGAAATATTTAGATTTGGAAAACTTAAGCCATGAGAAATTGTGTTGATCTGAAACTCTAAAAACATACCTAACAATATTTAAGGCTAACTTGATGTAAAGTGTTCCAGTAGATTGGAAATTGGATTATATGGGATTAAATATAATATCGGGATCACTTTGAGAGAAATGCAGAAAATACTGAAACATACTGATTATTTTGGAACAGAAAAGGCTATTGCTTATATTTCATGAAGAAAAAAGCAAACTAATGAGACTGTATAAAACTGTATTTCCATTTCATGGTTATAGCTCCAGTGAAATGTTTAAACCAGAATAAATGTTGTTCATTACCGTTCATTATTTATGTTGTTACAAGAATCCAACAGCAAATCTTATAAGAGTTAATGCAAATTACTCTCACTAACTGTATTGTTGGAAAGGTGGACAATTCATAATAAATAATGAGATTTTATTTCATATTTTCTTCATTTCCACCTTGAGGCTAGGGCATTCACTTATTCTTTCCCAAGATAGCCAGTCACTGGAGTTTAAAAAAGAAAAAATTAAAAAGAACAATTCTGAGGAAAGCAATAACAACTTAGATGTTTATCATTCTCTTTCTCTACAACAATTACTGGGTTACAACCTTCCACAAACTTCCACCCTTTCTCTTTCTAGCATTATTAATTTTCTTTTCCATTATTCATAAGAGCATAATTTCAGCACAGCTGGGCTAGGAGATACTAGATGTAGATTCCTAGATGTATCTGGAATAAAATGTTGAAGAACCTCATCAAGCACTTACCTCCATAGAAAAAGCTCTTCATTCCAGGCGGGTGGAAGGGTTTGTGCTTGGAGGTCACAGCCACCGCTGTGCCACCCGTTGTGTGCTGCGGCAGCTTCCATCCAACGTGGTCTTTGAAGAGGTCATCTTCACCTGCTAATGTGCAGAACTGGCCTACTTTTCTGATTCTAAGCACCAAGATATTTTAATGGGACATAATGTATTTTGGATAACTTGCATTTCATTTCACATTATTCACAGTGACTTTGGTTTAATTACAATGACCTGCAGGACAGATTTATGAACTCCAGAATGAACTGATTCTCATCAGCTCTCAAGCCAAGAACACCCATTCTCTGCAGAGGTAGAAAGGGAGAAATACATCAAGTGCCTGGAGAAGCAATGGCTTTGCCCTCATTTAGGAAACACAAGACCTTTTCTTTACTTGGTAGCTGGCACACAGCCTTTGCTAGTGAGAGCTTAGTGAGCGCTACCATTGCTCAGGGGTATGTGAACCAAGATCTCCAGACTGAATTAGCATCTCCAGGCAGTTTTGTCAGATCAATGCTGGCTATCTCCACTATCCACCCGAGTCAAAGGGGCACAGCACTGTCTCAGGCATGTCCATGTTCTCCATGGAGTTACAGAGTCTCATGCAAAAAAAACTACCTTTAAAAATCCTATTTTAACATATTGCTAGTGAGAGCCACAGGGGAAAAACATCTCACACATCATACAGCGATGCCTGCTGAGCATATTGCAGAAGGGCTGTCATGTGTCTTTAGATATGTTCCTGATTTTCCTGCTGACCTGCAGTGTGACACTGAATAAATCTTTTTTTTTTTTTTATCACTTCTGCCTGTTTTAGATCTAATAGATAAAGTAACTGAAACTTACTTTTCATTTCAATATTCTCAGTATTGAAGGCACTTGGAGATGGATGGATGAATAGTAAAATGTATGTACTGAGATCAAAAACTTAAGAGTGAAGTTGGGCAGGAAACAGCAATCTGTTTCTGAATGCCTTCCTGAAAAAGACCTTTCATACAATTTTTTCCCTCTCTCTAAATAACTGTGATAAACATAATGGAATTCTTCTACAGAACATTATTTTTGATGATACCATTTGGTAATGTAATTTTTGTGGAAGATCTGAATAGATTCATGTCAATTTTGGCTTTGACAAGATGAGGTTAATAACTACCAGTCAATCAGTTCTGTTCTGATTTTCTACAAAAATGAACTACAGACATATATTACAAAAAGGTACAAATATTAGTGAGTATTTTTACTCTGAAAAGGGTCCTACTCCTTGGAGGATCAATATAAAAGGATGGCTATACCTGTACGCTTATTTCATACTGGAAAAGATGTTTAAGTTATAAACAGTGTTCTGCTGTCTTACAGTCAAGTTGGTATCCCATGTGCTACCATGTGGCTAAGTAGTTTCCTCAGTGTTAATTTGTTAGACTTAATTCTTATTTGAATGATAACAGCTGGGAATGCTAGCCGTATTATAAACTGCCAATCACTTAGGAAGTTGCAGTTATAACCATTAAGTAAGCATCAGTTATTAAAATTTAGTCTTTAACATGCTGAGAAGACTGTGTTTGATTATGAGCAAATGTGTTCAGAATGAGGTTGGTGTGCTCCTATGCTGCTTTGTCTTCCTGCTAATTGTAAAATGTACTGTTTATTGTAGTTCAAGTTATTTTGTTCGCTATGATCATCAGAAAATAGTTTGCTGTTACAAAGAAATACATCTGGAAATAATACTTTTTTTGTAAAATCTCTATATTAATAATGTTTTGTATAATTTCATTTAAGATTTTTTTATATAAGTAACAGTGGTTCTTTTAATGATGAAATCATTTGTAGTTTGCATGGAATGAAAGATACATCTAGAGCTCTTTGGGAAGGGAAAAAAAGAATTATTTCAACCAGATCTGAGACCTTTATGAAGTTAATGATTGGAGAAATATACAGACTAGAAATAAGATCTTGAGGTGACTGAAATACAGTAAAGAAGATGTAAGAGGAAGACAGGTATGTTTAGGAGGACAGGCTATGGAAGCACAGAGCTTAATTAGGTGAAGGAAAAGGCGAAGGGTATATGACTCTCCATTATATCCTGGGATTAGAGGAGATTCTGACCAAAATTGAAGTAGGAAATGCTAATAATCTGGCTACAGTCAGTCAAGAGGTATTAGCTGAATGAATTGTCAGTCTCACTTGTTCAACAGAGAGATTAATCTTTGAATAAATCAGATCTGCAAGCAAATTATTAGAAGGAAGAGCAGAGTTTTGGCTCCTACCCTCTAACATGTCAGGAGATCAGTTCCTTTTTTATATATTCCCACACCTCAGGCACCTGGAGAAGGGTGGGATCCTATTAAAAGCTTTAGAGAACAATATAGAGGGCAGTTTTCCTCCTGTTTCTGTACAGTCTAATATGTACTGAAAAGGCAATATTCCATGGTAAAGATACATTTTTTTTTGTAGCATAATTAAACCACAACTCTATTTTCTTAACAATCTTAAAGAAATATCTGAAAAGATGCGAGAGTTTTTAATAATTTCACTAAGTAGGTTCTTCCACTCTCTCTGCTTAACTTAGCACATTTACCTGAATTGATTCTCAAATGTTACTTTGCTGCAATACTGTAGAAGCTCCCAATAGAATAACTTTCTACCAAAAGAGTATTTCTAAAACTGTGGAGAAAGCGTACTGGAGCTGCAGATCTTTCCTACCTTCCCTTACTGAGTCATGCAGAAAGTGACCGGATCTCTCAGCAGTAATCAAATTTTCCATAGAAATCTGAATTTGTAGACTTTTGAGGAATGCTAACAGTAGCTAAACTTAATGATGAGACACAGCAAACTTTGGACCAAACCCCGGAATAAGGAAGGATAAAATTTGCCTTCTTTGACTTGCATTTGTTCTTCAAATTGTTGCACAAAATACCTGAAAATAGGCAGTTTTATCTTGCAAACTTGGGTTAGCATAGCTTAATTTATACACTTCCTTTTCCTTATGAACTTTTTCCCTTTCTTTTACCTTCTTTTTGACAGATGTGAATGCACATGTCAATGCACACACATGCACAAATCAGGCACCTACTCTATGCAGTACCAGCTGAATGTCCTGTCGAGACTCAAGAAAACCTTCTTGATCAATACCAATTCCATGTAACTTGCTGCGCAGTCTTTGATCTTTCTCAACTAGTTATTAAAAAAATATGTCCTTGTGTTAGCCATCTTCACACAGAGTGGCTGGGTTTGAATTTTACAGCAGTAAGATGGGCACAGATAGTTTGGAAAGGAAAACCTACTTCAATCTGGACAAGTAACACTGAGAAGAGTTATTTTTAATACTCTTATCACTTCAGGTTTTATGTGTAAAATGAGATAACAGACTTTTCATACTCTTTGTAACTGAAAAGCATTTTCCAACCCAAAAGAGACTATGCTTCAACAAGTAATTCCACTGTATGGATGTATCTGTACTTCCACGTGACTATTTACAGTAATTTATAGTTTTGCCAGCTATGTATTACAGACTATATATGAACTAAATTCAGAAGATGAATTATCAGCAAAACTATAAGCATTGTATTTATCTTGAGAGTTTTCTCTAGATCTGTTTGCTAACGCATTCAGACTGGAAGCTAAGACATTAAGGACAAACTAGAAACCCTGTTTAGACTTACACTGATTTAATACCCAGCAAATGATGGTCTGGCCCTCCAAGGGCTTTGCAGTTAGCATGTATTTAACATCAGCCAAATCTCTACACAACACACCAGCTGTTCCCAGCCAAAGAGTCCTAAAGAGACTGAGTACATGATTTCCACTTTCTTCTAACTTTTTTTTCCAGCTTCCTTTAGTAGGACTTGTTTTGAATATGAAATCATAATCAGGCTGGCAAGAGAAATTTCTTTTCTACCTAACAGTACGTTTGTGCCTAAGAAGCAAGCATAGCAGGTTCTGTTCTATTCTCTAGAAAAATACTGGGCGCATTTTTTCAAACAATAACACAATTTCAGATGATTACGAGGTGACAATTTTAGCCATCTAAAACTTCGCTTTAGAGAAACTTACTATCTGTTGGTGGTATTACGATTGGAGATAGTGGTATTATGCAGCAACCATGGACCTCCTTCACGTTAGGAGCTGTGGAAAAAAAAAGAAAAAAAAAACACTTTCTCATATTATATGCAGAATAAGAAAAGTATCAGAGCAGAACTACAGTGAAATTACTGTAAATCAGCTTCCCGGTCAGATAGGAAATGAGTTAAATCTTGTCCCTCATTTTTAGTAACAGATCATTCCTACTTTCCATTGAAGGCACTGCTGAATATGCTTATTTCTACACATGGTAGATCTGTGGAACTGGAAAGAATATTTAAAATGAACATGTAAAGAAGAGCACCAACTGAGGGGATAGTTAATAATGTCCTAGTACTGAAGAACTAAGTGCAGAATATATCTATCAAGATAAACATTGGCTCATAATATGTACTATGAATCATATAGAAAAGAAGCTTTCACTTTGGTGCTGTACACTGCATATTTTCTGCCATACATTCACAAGCATTCTCTGACATACTTTTTTCAAATGTTTGCAGTTTATATGAGGAAAAATATTCAAAATCACTGTGCATATGTGCATATTACCTTTTTTTTTTTTATTTTCTATGGGTTATAAAATGTACACTGGGGACCAAACGCAAATCGTTTCCTCTTCAGTGTTGCTGAACAAGATATCAGATTCTTAATGAGGAAAAAACAGAACATCAGTTTGTTATGCATCTTATTCATGAGTACATCCAGAAAGGCTGAATAGATAGCTGACTGTAATAAGGAATAGCTAATGACACCCAGCACAGTAGACATTTTCATTATACACCACTTCTCACCACTTAACCAAGCTGGAGATGAGCAATAGCACTGCAAAAAGGGGCACACCTGACATTTTGGTGCTCAATTCAGCTCATACAAATGCCCTGATTTTCAATGGCTTACTGCAAGCTTAACAGGACTTCCTGAACATCTTATTTTTTTCAATAGGGATGCAAGGAGGAAAAGTACAGATTCCTCTCTTTTGCATTCCATTAGGAAACAGGAAAAAGAAAAAAGACTGAAAGATGCACATATTTCATCCAAACAAGTGAAATTAGTGAAAGGGGGAAGAAAAGTAAAACCCAACAATAATAAACAAGACATTCTGCTTAAGTGACATCCATGTTTCAGTTCTTTTGCCTCCAAATACCAACAGTCTAATGAGGGCCACCAGAAGAGTCACTGAAGTGAATTTTCTACCTGTATGGAAGTAACACGTGCCTGAGTGCCTAAAACATACTAAATGTGAGCACAACTCACGTTTCCTAACATGGCAAGTTTTTTTTATCTCATAATTTGAGTGAGAGTTTTACTATAGGCCTATAAACAATCCTAACTATTACAAGACTAACTCTTTTCTTAATTTTGAAAAGAAAGGTCTCATGTTTCCTTTTGAGTCTCAGCGCAAGTAATTGCTCTGATGGAGCGAGGAGGTGAGCACTCCTGAATATGAACATAAAAGGCAAATTGTTTGGGCTAAATATGGGGAAAGTACTCCTTAGCCATACATCTCTACGCCATCCCACCTGGCAGGGATCTTTTTTAGCTCCTGCCCTCACATCAAATACGATCATTGTCAAAAGCACAATATGAAGCCCAGGGCTATGCAATCTTTTCTTTGCTGACCTTTGCAAAACTGGTTTATAGTCTCTCATAGGAGAATGAAATTGGTCTACTGGGAGAGAGAAAGAAATATCTGGGGTCAGAACACACTCTCCCTCCTGAAGAAAGCATTTTGTACAAACTCTAGGAGGAATATTTCAAAGAGGTGGTGATGTGGGGGAGTATCTTTTTCCTCCACCCCCTATTGCTATAGTCAAAGTTTGAATGTTTCAATACTACAAATGTTTCCTAGGGGTCTTCTATTCAAATAGGTTCTCAATGAAACACTTGCAAATAGAAAACTTACAACAGAAGATTCTTACAGGACTTCTTACAATTGTGCTTTCAGTCAGAACCAAGCATTTTGCATCCACACTGTACTAAAATATAATGCTAAGCTGTTGCAGGCCTCATGTGAAACATGGGAATTGTTTGTGCACATCCAGTAAATCTCTTTCAAAAATCATTCTATTAACCCCCTCCCTTCTGCAAAAAAAAGGATCAGGATCTTAATTTGCTATTAAGCTATTCAAAGATTATTTCATGCATTGTTCCGAATGAAGCACGATATGGATACCTTATTCTAATTGTTCTTTCATCTGAGAAATACACCTTTCTCCATCGTAAGTATAAGTAATCCGATCCTGCTTTAAAAATAAAATAACAAAAGTTAATAAAGGATTATTATGTGTTTCATAAGAAGCCAATCGATTGTTATATATATCTACAAAATGCAAAATGGCCATGGGTTGCCAATTCTGTAGACTGTAATATCTATAGCGCTTTCTATTACAGTTCTTATTATTGCACATAACACATTACTCATGCCTGCAACACGCTTAAAATATTTATTAATTATTCATATTCAATTTATAAGGAGAAGAGGAAAAAAAAATCAATGAAAGGTTTTGTTATTACTTTTCCAAGCGCCCTTCACAGAAATGAAAAGGATACTGCATGCAAGAAAGAAAACAATGGGAAACATTGGGGTAGAGCTGCTGAGAGAGACAGTCAGAAACGCTGCCAATAGCAAGGGCAATGCACTTCCCAGCTATCCTGGAGTGCCTCACTGGGAAGCTGTGTAGAGCAGACACAGTTCAGAGGAAGAGGCCAAACCTCAGATCTATCCATTTTTAAACTGAAGGTGAGCCGAGATCTGCCAAAACATCAGAGCCTTGGGCAGGAGGGTTGATTTCTCATTAGCTCTCTTTTACTGCATCATGAGGCTTGGGATGAGCAGATACCATTTGTCGTGCATCTGTAAAAGAAAAATATACAGAGCTGTAACAGTTTATGGCTGCTTTCTGGTTCAGGTCTCTCTCTCCTTTCTCCTCACGAAATACCTTTGAGAACAAAACCCGTTAATGTCCTATTGCATTTTTAATGAAGAATAACAAACTGTTAAACTGTATATCAATCACTTTGTTGCGTCCTTAATGTACTGAATTAGTAAACTCTTTGACAGTTGTGCTTTTACTATATAAAAATAGGAAGTTGCCAAAAGGTGGTCGATAAGTGAAGAAGCAGCAGTCTATACACTGGAGCATGTCTATTAACACATGATTACAAGACTAGCAGTGGCTAAAGACTTGTTCTTTTTGAATGCTGAGCATGTTCCCTAGGACTGCATGAATGATTCAGGGATATACAAGCAAAATCCTGGCAAGGACATAGAAGACTGTATCAAGACAGAGATGTACCCAACAGAGATACACTCTGAGATGGCTATTACTATTTTCCTGGATATACCTATGTTGATAAGCCTATATATATATATATATACACACACACACACACACACATATACATGTAAATACACATACATACACATACATATA
>JAVCKT010011706.1:33205-74158 GCA_032273925.1 Rhynchotus rufescens
CCAAATCTCCTTAAGCGGCACCCTTGTTAGGACCTGCTCAAGCAGGGAAGGCGGCAGCCTTGGGGTCCTGCGGCCACAACCTGCCTTTGCTTCAGCGTTCAACCCTGCGCCTAGTGCTACAGGAAAGGACTTAAAATTCCCATCCCTGCACGCTAGCTGACTTCTGAAAAGTAGAGATACGAAGCAGATAAAACAACATTTTACCGAAAGTTCATTCATCAAAAAGCTGCATATTTTGAAAAGGGTAAAAGTACTACTAGACCCATCAGGGATAAGTAAAGGCTATATACTATAGATTACTTTAATCCCCTTGCTAGATATAAAAGGGATAATTACATATTTGTGGTTGAAGCCATGTGGTGGAAAAATCAATACAACTTTTTTGTATGACACTTCATTAGTGTGAAAAATTTTAAAAGCTGAAAAGAACTGCCTTGCAATTAAATGCCTCTTCTCCTTCAGATTCAGTAATGGGTTTGTATTATTATCTAGTTTATTTGAAATAGTGGTTGCACTATAGCAGTAATTGGAAAACATTGATTATGCACTTGTATATAGAAAACCTGGCAAATCATTACAGGGCACAGCAACAGTTAGTTAGCCTTACTAATGAAGCACTAATTGCTGTAAGTAGGTTAACATGTTAGTGAAACTACAGGGAGACACAGCTTTGAAATTTTTATCTGTTTGATAATTTTTTTTAAATCTCATTTTAAGAAATCTTTTTGCAAACAAACCACAAGATGCTCTGGATGCTATATTTGGAATAATTTCAGATTTTTTTCTTCGAATATAATGTCTAGTAGATTTAAGTCATGTTTATGCTATTCCTGTCCTATTCCTGTCAACATAGTGACTTTAATGTATGTAAATGGCTAACTGGAGTGAAAGGCTGGTTGGCTCTGTTGCCTTCCATGTTCTACTGCAATTGTCACCCATACTATATGCTTCTTCAACAATCTTTTTTTGATATTTTTGTTTAATCTATCCCATAAATGTTTCAAGAAATTGTAGGCAAAGCTAACTTAATCATGTATGACCAGTTGGGATGCAATTGCTTGCAAATGTCTGCGCATGGTGAAGATTTGAGCCATAAAGCGCTTCCCTGCAAAATGCATTAGAATTAGGAATAGTAACAAATAATTATTTGATTCTATTATAGGCATTGACTGAGGAAGATATGTTAATTTTCATTAGTCTATGTTAGCATATTTTAAAGGCTTTTCTGTCAGAACTAACTTAAACTTTGATATTTGCTTAAAAGATATTTATATGCTGGAGGTAAGTATTCTTTGAGATACGTATGAACAAAATATACATTAGGTTGGGTTTAAAAAAAGAAGTCTGTTTACTGAGCCCCTTCTAACATAACATTAAAGTCTTTGGGCTATGGGAAGTTGTCCTTTTAAGAACACAAAATAACAGCGAGATTTGTGGAATTTGCATGTTCAGTCCCAGAAGGTATCAAAGCACATCTAAGTTGAAGGACACAGTTTTGTTACCCTTTCCAGATGTTGAAGGCAGTGGTTTTGCTAACAAACTTTCTCTGTAGCATAATGCTCCTGGACTACTTTGGAATGGAATATTTGTGAATTCAAGTGCAGAAGATCTGATGAAGCTCACAGTGTTTCCCACACGTGGATTTGTGCTCACCAGTAGCTGAAAACCTGGCTGCTGAGCCACATCTAATTTGTGTGGTCTGTTTTCACAGCAGAGGACCTTGATAAGCCAGCTGGGTGATGGTGCCTGTGCTAAAGTAGCCCTGCAGGGTCTACCAGTAGGGTGGACCTACTGCAAATGAAGAGCCTCTCTTGGTGCATTTGACTCATCTTTTTCTCAGAAAGAGGTTGTTTTTCATGCCAAATGCAATCAAAGGAAAATACTGAGACCACAGCTAGAAGCAAGCAATTTTGGATGAGTTCTATGAGATTTGGGGGTGTCCAGAGCCACCCTAGCAGCTGGGGTGCCTTGTGGTCCACCTTGCAGCACTAGGGTCTTCTTGGCCAACCCCAGGTGCTTCCTTGGAAAAGCCAGCATGGGATTTGGCTGTGTGTGGCAGCTTGCAGGAGCCCCTGCAGCTGCTCCATGTCCCTCCTGCCCTACGGAGCAGCAGCTCCATTGCATTTTGCTAACACTTGGCTGCAAAAGTGCAGGGTGGGATTTTCTTGTTTAAATAGGTGTTAAATTCTCTCCCAGATTTGCAGGAATAAAGCCTGACCCCCTAAGAAGTTGCGTAATGACCTTGCCTCGCAGAACATCTTGGAACAATTCTTGTATTGAAAAGTAAATGAATAACGACACACAAAGTTTACCAACCGAGTGCTGGGAAACATGCGTTGTGATTCTTACCACATTCCAATTTTTTTTGAAAATAAGCATGTGTGTTTTTTGAAAAGATTTTAAAAGGGAGGAGGGATGTTTTAAAGGGGAAACTGCTTCCAGTCAAGAGCTAACCTGAACTAGTCCTGCTTTGACTCAGCTTTCCAAAGAACTTAACAATATTATACCCCTCTGTTCATAATAATGAGCTGTTTTGTGCAAAGCAGCTCATTATTATGAAGGTAGGGGCATGTTTGGACTAGTAAAGCAAACCATAAAAAAAATTGCTGCCCATATCACGTTTTTCCTTTGTCAATAAACGATTTTCCTCTGGGTCAGAAACAATTATTGACCAGAGAAAAATTTCAAGTCCTATTTGCAGTTTTACCCAATGACTCTGAAGGTGGAGGAGTGAAGTTGTGAAACTAAAACTATGTGTGGTGAAGATTATCTGCAAGGTCTTTTATGTTAAGGAAATCATGACATCTGCCAATCTTTCAAATTCCAAAGGGTAAAGAATGAGGTCTGTTAGGCTGTCATTGAACATGACAGGCTTAATGTCAAGTTTATAACAGAAAAAGGGCAATCTTATTGTGGTTTATTCAGTTTTATGTTGCTTGTTCAGTAGAAAAGCTCATTTTTTATCTAATTTATAGCATTTGAAATACCAAACAGATTTTTTTACATATCTCCTGAGCTCCTAGCTCCTCTTGACTACCCCTTAGTCGTTCCTTTAGGGAGCAGTCTTAAATCCTTCCAATTTAGCATCTATGTGAGACCAGACAATTGTTTTACTTGAGCATATCCTTCAGTTGTTATAGAGCTGTTTCTAACTCCAAACATTTTAGTTTAATTACTGCTTAGAATATTTGCTATATTTTTATCTAAGTTGCCTCTCACTTGAGCCCATTGGGCTGAAGAAAGAATTACTCCCCGTGCTGTTCTGTAGCCCTTCTTGTTCGGATCTGTAATTGGCCCTGTGTTTTTGACTTTTTGCTAATAAGCAGCTTACTTGCTCTCCCACTAGACTCAACCCACCACTTTTGTTTCATGAATTTTACAAAGGATTTTAATAGATGCTTTAGGCTATGCAAAATGTTATATGAAGGAAAGCATTAATGCTCTAGCCTTGACACAAAGGACGTGTGAATGGCTGCTTATCATTACCGTCAGGTATCAAAATTTTCATTAGGAGTTCTGGAGGACAAAAGGGGAAAAAGTGTAGCTATATGAAAGAATATTAACCTATACTGTGTAACCAACCACAATTGCTTAGCATTTTACATTAACTCTCTTCAGACACTGGCTCTCATTATTTTTACACATACATAATAACCGCTTATTATAGCGGCACAGTTCACACTGATATATTGTAGATAAGGTTGTGTCAGCACTTCCATTATAAACCCTATTTTCAGAGGTTTAAAAGGCAGCTGTAAAAATTCACTCCAGACAGAAGATTGGTTTTCTAGGTTTCTGCCTGAAGCATTTCTTAAAACCAATTAAAAACAATTGGCTGTTTTTTAAGCTATGGAAGTAAACAAAACAAATTAAAAGCTTTAAAGCACTTTTTGCACTCTTGTAATTCATGAACCTGTATTCAAAAAAAAGAGGGGGAGAGAAATTGGGGAGCAATCTGTTAATGTGTTATACTTAATGGAAGGTTTCTGAAAGAAAATACATACTGGATATTGCAGTAAAGAGTTATAGTTCAGGACAACTTAAAATTGCTAGCTACTGAGTTCTTTAGATGCTTCTTAAGTGAATTTTGGTGTTTTATTTAGCTTTACATTTTAAGCTCCAATTTGGTAGTGACCAAATTCATACCTAGTTCTTAAGTGCTCGATCCTGCATAGGCTGAGAAAAATTGCTGCGAGTTGAGCTTGTTCTTAGAACTGAGAAACTGAGGTGTAATTTTGCAGGCACACATAACAGGACACTCAAGCCCTATGACATTGCAGATGTCCCTGAAGCATTTGGGGCTACTATTTGAAGTACTGGTTAGAAAGCAGAACATCTGGAAATGAGGTGTGTTTACTCATTTCTCCTTGCAGTTGCTGCAGAGCCTGGCACTGGTGCCTCTGCAGAGCTTCTGGGGGCATCTCCATTTCCCCATCTGTGCAATGATGTCACCTGCAGTGACTGCTGCTCCAGAGGAAGGACGTGTTGGTGGCTCGAAGGGAGAAGCTCACCACCAGTCTCTGGGTGAGTGATGATACTGGTTGGCAGGTAAGTGCCATCAGGGTCCTTTTCACCAGTGGTGGCATGGACATGTTGGAAAAGGACCCTAAATTCCCCCAAGCTCTTTAAGCAAGAGGAGCCATTGCAACCCATATAGTAAGTGATACCTCCTGCATGTGCCTTGGAGAGGCTGAGGTGAGGCTGCAGAGCTTTTCCTTGGTATTAATTAACTCTGAGCGATGCCCAGGTGCTGCACGTGGCTGACAGGGAAGCGCTGGTGGGTTTTGCTCTGTGGCTGTACCTGGCAGCGAGAGAACAAGCTAACAGCACGCCCATGCTTGTGGAGGTTACTTGGGAGGTGCCCAAATTAGCTTGATATCCCAGTACTTCAGCCCATCTGTTCTAACAGGGATTTACCCACTGCTGTGAATTGTGCCTTACTATCTGCTGGGTAATATTATGCATTAATTTCTGTAAATGGGTTTAGGTATGACATTTCTGACAGTTGTTCAGCTGAATTGGATTAATAATGCAGTTTTATAACCCTCATTCCACTTAAAAATATATTACAACACAATATTTTGAGAGAAGCTCTAAATTTAAAGTGGATGTTAAACATATATTGAAATAAAGTTGGCTTAGTGTGGTAGATATCAGCAAAAGGAAGGGGAAAAAGAAAAAGGACAAAAACACCCATGTCAGATCTGGGACCTTTGTCAGTGACATGGAGGCTCTGCTTTTCCTGTCCCCTCAGAGGGTTCTCAGGGAATGCGGGTTCTGGAAATGGCTGTGAGGTGCCAGTGCTGCCTCTCTTCTCATAGGATCAAAGGGACCGAATCCTGCTGTCCCTGTTGTGCACGGCTCGGCTTGCAGCATGGCAGGCTCCCAGCGGGAGAGCTCAGGAAAGTGTTGGGAACTTGGAAAGAGACGTACAGGCATTTGAAATAACTGCAACCTTTGGAAATGAGAATATTTCTGTTTCACTTTTTGTAGCTGACAGTTCACGCAGATCTGAAAGACGTGTGACAAAGGGCACAAAGTGGCTATATTTGTATGCTTAGCTTAGCACTTATTCTTTTGGTATAAGGTGGTAACAGCCCAGAAACGAGTCTGCTTTATAACAAATATAGCTTGGCAAGGTAGTGAACTCCTGATGCTATTGAGTAGTGCTAGCTCCCATTGTACGGGGAGCTGCTGTGGAGCTGAGTGTGGGCCAGCTGAGCTCCTGGGTAAGGCGAGTGTCCCTGCAGGCGGCTTTGCACTGTGGCTGTGCTGGGCTGTGGGGCCACCAGGTCTCCAAATGATTCAGCTTCTGGTTTCCAGCCCAAAAGCTGCTCCTGGCAGCTAAGAAGCTGGCAAGGTGAGATGGGGTGTAGAGCATCCCTAATCCATCCCCACCCTTGCAAGGCAGCGGCTGCACAAGCCTGAGATGGGGTAAGAAGGGAAACACAGAGAAGAAATGTGGAAAAAGTAGCAAAGTTCATGCATTGTGATGTAGTTTCTATCTGAAATAAAAATCAAACTGAGTTTTAAAGTTGAGGCAGGCTTTTTGATGGAAGAGCTAATAGTCTCTGCAAAGCTCATTATATAAAAGCCACATATTGCTGTTTAAATTTTCACTGTACAGGGGAGAAAGCTACTTCCTTTTATTCTTATAGAAGTAGTGCAAAGAAACCCGGATGGGTCAGGCAGGTTTCATTTAAACTCATGTTCCTTTTTGTTATATTTCCTGAAAAAATTGTTTGGCATGAGCTTATTCAGCATTTAATGCAGATATGATATATTCTGTAAACTGTATAGGACAATACATCCAAGCATATGGAAACACTGAAAAAACCTAGGGAATGGGTCTGTCTGCAGCAGCAAGCAGAGAAAGAGTAGATGGCAACACCATGGTCTTGAATACATGGATTGGTGGCTGCTGAAAACACCACTAAAGCAGCTAGATGGTGAGTCCCTGATTCTTATATAAGAAGCAATTAATTACCTATGACAAATTGAGTTTTAATGTAACACCTGCACTTAGTGCTAGATAGAGAGAATGATTTTTATTAATGCAGCTACTGTTCCTTTCATGGCAAATTATTGGTTATTTTGCAATATTTAGTGTGGATGAGGAATTGCAATATTTTGCCCTCAGTAGTATTTCCTGAAGAAGTTGACAGAGACAAAAATATTGAAGCCAGTTGTATGACATATTCCAATTATTTTGAAGCAAATATATTTAGTATTAAAGATGTAGAATTGTGGTTTTTTTGGAACACAAATTTAAATTTTAAATATTTGCTAGTAAGGCATAGGTGCAATTTCATAGCAATTCTACATTTTTACTCTATCCCATCACATCACAGGGGACTGAAGACTGCTCTTAGCAAAGTGTTCATTACTTTGCTTCACTGAAAGCTTAAAAGAATTATTAAAATGGCTATTTTATTTCATAATCTAAGCGGAGATAGCAAAAACAGTTCTTGGCTCTGTCTAGCTGGCTGGGATCAACTACAGGTAGAATAGCGATGGTTTACCTCAATTAGCCATGGTTAGAATAAAACTGAGGTACCTGCCCCCAGGGAGAGGTAACAGCAGGGTAACTAACTTAAGCAGTTTAATTTGAAGTATGCCTCGCACAGAGAAAACATGAACAAAATGAGTGACTTTCTGATCCTAAATAATACAGTGAGGTTTCTACTTAGTTTTGGTTTATGTAAATTTTTTTAAAAAAGGAAAAACCTACGTATCAACTGTGGAATGTGAAATACAAGCTAAGTTCTATAAAATACTGGTATAACGCATGCTGCTTTCAGTAATTGTGAACTATTCACCAAATTGCATATTCTGTAACCCTTTGAGAGTAGCACTGCAGAAGCATTGAAGGATATGGGTGGTGAGTGCATTTAAATATGTTCAGAAATGTGTGTGAACCCCCTGGTGCCCTAGATTAAAGGTAGATATCAATGTCTTCTAACCTAACACAAAGGTATAATTCAAAGTAAAGAAATAATAGCATTGATGTAAAGCTGTGAGAAAATCTGTGTTTAAAAAAAGTATGAAAGAAAAATAGAAAGTTCTGCAAGACTTATTTGATTGTATGTGCCTAAAGAAGGCAAAGCAGACTGCAAGGGGAATCCAAGACCCAAATAAAACTTTCCCAGATGACTACAACATTTATTATTTAACTTCAACAGATGGAGCCACCTTAAGAAAGGTCCAAGGAGCTAGATGGAAACCAAATACAGTAAAGGGAAGTTGGGGATGTGGGTGTCAGGTTGTCAGTAATCTGACAGCTATGGTAACTACCCTCTAATCCAGCGGCTCCAGCCACGCTCTCAGCTGACACCGCACGGACTGACTGACAGCTGAGGAGCGGGCACTTCTTACAGGCAAAAGTGACATCCAGTCTATTAAGGCTGACAAGCACAAAGCAGAGATTTGCCCTGAATGGTTTGGTACTGAAGCCTAGTAAAGGGGTTATTTGAAAGGTCTTAGAGAAAGTGTCAGACTCGAGCTCAGATGATAACAATATTGTAATGATAGCACTGGACAATGAAGCGCTATGATTGCCCATGCGGGCTGGGAAGACTGTGCGTGAAGAGCGAGCTCCCCGAGCCACTTTAGAGCAGCACATTCTGAGAAGCAAACATGCAACTCTAAGACTACTTCATGTCAGTATCCTAAATATGCACGTGTTTTTGGGTGTGTAAATAACATATTTGTATGCTTGTTGTTTTTGCTGTGGGCACAAGGAAGAATTTAACAATTACTGCAGCCTCCTACACAGCTTGTGAGTGATGAAAGAGTGATATGCTTTTTTGTATTCATGGCTGGTAGATTAAAACAAGATGTTCAAGCTAACATGTTTAGTATTGAAAAGAAAATTAACTGTAATGATGGAAATAGCAGGATTTTAATCCAAATACCAACTTTGTTTTTCTTTAGAGGTAATTGAGGAATCTGAGTGTGATACCCCAACATGAAGTCATACTGCATAAAAGGGAGCTAATTTTATAAGGAAATATGAAAAGATCTAGTACTGTATGATAGTTGAGTAGGTGGCTGGTATATGAATTGTGAGGCTCCAGAAGGAATTACAAAAATAAGAGATCGCTCATTATAGCAGGGTCTGTACCTACTACTGAATTTTTTGAAAAGGAAGCTTGTTCCTTATTCAGCAAAGCTCAGAAAAGCTTTAATTTTTCTGCTTTGTTCTTCCATTTCATATTAGAACACAGCCTTTAATGAAATGATGATGTAGAATTGTCTTTTGATGCTGAAGCTTACTTCTTCAGGGATCTCCTCCAGTTCTGGTCTTCCTCCTCCTAAACCCTATGACAATTGTTGTTGTGATTTGTCATGTAGCACCTAGACGTTTGCTTTTAGGCTTGCTGTCCAAGCTGGACCTTCAGCATGCATCAGCTTCACCTGTCCTGCACCATCTACTTCATCTTAACGTGATAATTAGAAAAATGAAAAACTATTTTTTCAGTATCAAAATGCTGTAACTGCCTTTTTCTTTCCTCTTGATGCATTAAGGGAGTTGATCTTTCTCACCATAAGATTACTTTATATAGGTCCAAAATATTAATTGATCTAGGTCTGGGAATCCAAGTTTAGCAAACCAAGTTTAACTCACTGGATTTAAAAGCAACACAGGTTCTAATTGCCAAGAAGCATGTATGGCCAAATCAGGGTCACTGCCCAGAGAAGCACAAAGGCAGGTGGGGGAAGAAAGTGCAAGCCCTGTGTGGGGTCAGATTGCCAGTGGGCAAACAGTCAAGGATGGAGTAATTTCCAGACACTACTACTGTTTTTCAAATTATCACCTGGAATCAGTACCAGGTGCTAAGGTGAAGAGCTCTAACAGCAATGTAAGTGCAAGCTTCCCTTGCACAAAGCCCCACAGACTGACACAGAGTGGTTTCTAGTTGGCTTGAGTTTGTTTTTGTACCTGGTCAGCAGTAAGGACCTGAAAGTCAGAGAGCATGGAGGAGGAGGTCACATAGGGGAAGACTACCCAAGATGATGAAATTTGGAAGATCACTGAAAATAGCATCCTGTGCATGGCTCAGCTTTACCAGCTTGTGGTAGTGCACACCATACACCCAGACTTGCATGTGGTTCCTCTGAAATCTGCCTGAAGATTTTCTGTACTATGCTGTCTTGAGAGACTTCCTGCTAGATGATTAGAAAAACATGGAAGCACTGGCCTCTGGGATAATTCTGGTTAACTTAGAGATTCAAGTACCCTGGCTTTACAGCTTCTGTTTGACTGGTCTAAATTAACGGTGTCTTTGCTGAAACCACTTCGCTTCTTGCTGATGGGAATTTTTGGTTGTTTTACTTAGAATATATCATCTTATGCTAAATTTTCTGATCCAGAGATTTACAAGGCACACCTAAAAGCGTGTACAGAAATAGCAGTTTAATCTTAAGTTCTTTCCTTTTACCCTTGTTGACCTTTTTCTCTGCTACTTCAAATGAACCTTCACCTGCTGCATGGCACTTGTGCTAGGAACTGTTCTGCTGTTGCTTCATGATCTTGGCTTTATCTTGTAGCAGTTATGATGCTGTGCCTTGCACAGGGCACATGAGCAAAGTCCTTAGTGTCAGCAGAAATGTGTTTCCAATGTAACTTCAGACCTCGTTCCAGACACATGGGAAAGCTGGTCCCTCCGACTGCTGCTGTGAGTGGCTTATGAGCCATGAGAGTGACTGAGTGGGGCTGGTCATCTCTGTCCATGCTGTGCTACCAGTGTTAAATCAACCTGCTCAGAGGCACCTAGACCACGGCTGAGGTGTGGACTTGAGTCGGAACTGACACTGTTTCTGTGCTGACGTCCTTTGTGCTTTCAATGACGTTTCCAAAAAGTTCTACTGTGACTTGTCTAAATAACCTGTCATGTTCATTCCTTTGTTGTATTGATTTCTCGAACACGCAGGAGATGGAGACTTTGGTGGCTGGAGGAGATGAGAGCAATGACCAGAGTTGGAGGTCTGAGCTTGAAATATGCTGCGTCCATGCTGAAAACTGGCACTTCCAAAGTTTCTACTACTGAATAGGAAATAAACTCCCCAAAAAAGGCGGGGGGGGGGGAGGGGGGGAGTACCTCCTCACATTTAGCTCTGCTAATATTTGCTGTGTTCTATTGCAATTGAACTTTGTGAGGAGATGGAAGGCAAAGCCTTTTTCCTTGACAAAATTATTATTTTCTTCAAGCTTATATGCTATATAAAATTATATGTGCTTCCAGGAAAATGTATTTCTTTGATCTGTTTAATGCTTTCTTTGGTATTATTTTTTCAGTACATTGCCTTTTACTCAGGCCAGCCAAATTCACCTGCAGACTTTATATTTCCAGAAGCAGGACATGAATATATCATTTTTGGCGAGAGTTCAGTAGAAAGAATTATCTGAAGCTTGGTGCCAATATATTCATGTATTTGCTGTCCTAAACTAAAAAAAACTGCTCACTTACTGTCTGGTAGCTATCTGTCATTTACGAAATGACACATCCAATTTAAAACTACTAGGAAACAAAATGTTTAATCAGAGTTTTAGGTATATTTGCTAACCGTGAATCTGGAAGGCCTAACTTTCCCCATTACAGTGCAATTTATCTGACAGGTGGGGCAGCCCACTACCGAGGAGACAAGTGCAAGTCAGCGCTCACCTTGGGCAGGTGACTTTGCTCGTCCTTTGCCCCAGTCCTCCGTCTGTGGAATGGGAAATGGAGATGTTTTCTCCTTTATAGGAAAGGTATTGAGGGGGGAGAGAAGGAGCAAATGAATTAAATATGAGAAATCTGCTAGGTTTTTATTACCTCTTTTTGCTAAAGATATTGGAAAGCCTTGTAAATTTTTAGATGTCAATGTAAAGCTTTATTTTATGGTAGGATTATGTGATGCTAGTAGTAGGGAAAAATAGTCTTGGTAGGTCAGGAAGATGTTTTGGTCTCATGTTATTAGGATATAACCATAAGACAGGAGCTGAAATACAAAATTCATTAATAAAAATGAATTTAGTAAAAGCTCTATGCAAAGATTCTGTGTCCTCAGAGTTTATTCTCTTTGGTTATTACATTTTTCTTTAGTTACTATTCATGGAAAAACCCAGAAGAGCAACAGTTGTGACCTGGGGAGTTTACAGTCTAGGTGCAGGGACAGGGAATGGAGTTCATTCAGGATCAGAGCAGGTCAGGAGCAGGAGAAGGTCCTGGCTTGGAGGATGGGCTTTGTCCTTGCCCAGCTCTTAGACCTGGAGACAACTGTCTGCTCCTCATGTGTCCAGAAACCCATGGGACACCTGGCAAGGTGATCCTGTCATTAACCCACTCATTTCTGCTCCTTCATTTCTCTGGAATAGCAAATTCCCTGTGCTGTGCAGGTATTGTTTTAAATGGGAGGTTCATCTGTGTTGGGAAGATAGAAATGTTCAATGATAAACAGAAACTGGTTGCCGTATATCCTGAGTTTCAGAAGACAGGAACTCATTCTGAGCTGTTGTTTGAATCATGCCTACCGATAGTAGAAATGTAGTTCTTTATTAGCATCTTTTCTTTGCTATATTTTAGTATTTCCTGTTAACAGTTGGTTTTGAAACATAAATGAATCCTGTTTTCCATATAGTGCATAGACAAAGCCTTGCAGATTAAAATAAAAAGAGCAAATTACCTACAAAGACCTGAAAATAAGAATTGAATAACAAATGTTCATTCTGTATTTTGCAAATCAGACCACTTTTATTTGGATACACCATTGTTTAACAGCCAGTTTAAATTGGGACCAGCATCCTGATTCTGGACAACATGGCTTTTATTGGAAGTTCCTGCCACTCTTAAACATCTTTAATGCATTTTAAAAATAGAATTGTAAAAACCTGTAACTAGACTTCAAAGAGAAGACATGTTGTGCCAGAATTAGGAAGCTGGTGCTGATTTTCACTGATTGTAAAGCTTAGAGAGTGTCCTTCTGTCCTGAGGCCCACGATGAGGAGCAGAGGTGTGTGGGACCAGGCAGGTGAGCCCAGGGCCCCAGGGTGAGCCCCACCGGCCCCACTGTCTTGGAGAAGGCGAAAGTGGAAGTGGAAGGCACACCTAAGGCAAGGGTGTTTTGGTGGCCTTGCCTTTGAGGAGGTCTCATTTGCAGTGTCCCCTTTGTGAAGAGTTGCTGCAGGGTAACTGGGGCAGCCCTCCTGGCTTGGTTTAGCTTTGCCAGGCTTGGAGCACAAGGTCTTGCACAAGTGGGTCTGATATTGCAGTTTGCTTGTAGGTGCTGTGCTAAGCTTAATTTCTCATTAAAGCATATTCTGCACTATCTACTTGAACAGAAACAGTCCCAACAGAGGCTTCTGATGCCTGTGTTTCTCCACGTGTAGATGGGTGGGTGACTGTGTGCAAGGTGTGATGTTATCGGTGACTTTTGGGTGGTGGGAGATAGCTAAGCACAAGAACGGTTGTTTCTTTTTTGTTCTGGGTTTTTTTCAATGTCTATGCCTAATATATGATGCTCCATTTGTGAGAGCTGTGCTCCAATATGTGACCCTACATGGGGACCTCTTCCAGCAGCTCTGCAGCTTGTGTTTAGCACCTCTAACACTAGAGTTTGGGAAGGTATTGCTGAAAAGCAGTGTTAGAAATCAGTTTGATATGTGTGTGCTATGACAACTGGTTTATTACTACCTCTAAATAGGCAAAGATGTGAAAGGGATCTCTCCAGTGAGATATCTGCACAGAGCATTCACCTGGGAATAGGCTAATTGCACATTCGATGCCACTGCAAACCCACCTATGCATAACTAAAATGAGCACAGATCTGACAACTGCACTGAATTTTTAAAGAAATTTAAAAATACAGTGATTATAGAGCTCTGGTTCTGAGACGCATCTGCTCAACACTTAAGGTTTTATTTATCACAGATTCTCTGTACCAATATTTTGCAAAAATTGTCTTCAAAAGCTTCTAGCAGAATATGAGCTTGCAACCATGTTAGAAGTGTCTCTGTTTATAGCTTCTGGCATGGATTTCTTCTGATTCTCCTGCTAAAGAAAATTGCCGTTTTTGTTATGCATTAGAATCTTGTTTTTTCAATCTATAGGTGTTTGACATTCTTTGCAAGAAAAGGTTCCTGTGGGTAAGTGGTTCCTGGTATAACCGAGCTATTTGATATTTATATGTGACCATCATTATGGTTTCAGCTCCTCTTGCAAAGCTTAAATAAGGTGTCTGAATAGTCTACAGAGAGCTCTTAGAGGGTTTTTTCTTTGGTTGCCTTGTCTAAAGGAAGTTGGGATTGGTTACAGTTGAATTTCTTTTTACTCTTTTATTTCCCAGCAGTGCTGTATTTGCGTAAGATTTCTCCATCTTAACAGCTTTCGAGTTTAGTTAACTTTAATGCTGCTGCTGGAAAGGTGGGGAAGCGGCTGCTGCGGAGAGCTGGGCTCCTGCGCTGGGCTGGCGATGGGGAGGAAGGAGGAGGAGGAGGAGGAAGGCGGAGACGGGTTCGGGGAGGCTCCAGCTGGTGCCAGCGAGAGCTGTGTGCCCACTCAGCGGGTTCCTGCCTGCGTGGGGGTGTTTGGAGGCTGGGGTGCCTCCGCCTGGGTGTCCTGCGGAGAGGGGAGCGCGCGGAGCTGTCCCCAGGGCTTGTTGTGCCACACGAGGTGGGGGTGCCCGTCCTCAGCGTTTCCTGGGCAGCACCGGCAGGATCCTTTCGTGCTCCTCACGGGCCCAGCAGAACTGCTTCATCTAGGCTCGCCTGTGATCCCGGGTGGGAAGAAATTATAATTTGAATTAAGGCTTCAGGAGAAAATAAAGCAAACAAAAAGAATAACACAAGAAACAAACAGGGATAGGGAGCAGCAAGTAAATTAAAAAAAAAAATTAATAAACTTTTTTCTCCTGAGTTTCATTATACTCTACCCTTGTCAAGCTATTGGATTTTTTGTGGGTGTCGTAGCATAAGCACAGAACCAGAAATATCGTAGGAACCTCAAGAGATTATCTAATCTAACCTTTTGCATGGAGCTAAATGAAGATGCTTGACTGCCTGGATAGTTTTTCACAGGGCCTTAGTTCATAGGTTAGTTCCTGGCTTGCTCTGCAATCAGGAACGTACATCATAGAGTTCCTGTAAGTGGAGTATTTAGGCAGCCTGCGCAGGATGCTGCTGGAGTATCTATGGAGTGAACTTTTTTCCTTTGGCATTTATTAAGAAGTTGGGAATAAATATCTAGCTTGAGGAAAAGTCCAGGAGAATATTTTACAGCTGTAGACAAATTTAGAAGGATTTCACTCATTGAGCGCCATCAACAAATTGTTCAGGAATACCTGAATATATTTTAAAAAAAGAAAAACAGATGCAAGCTTGAGAAGACTGCTCTTTCCATCAGAGGATAAACAAGTTTCTTGTCTTTTGCAGTCCTGAGTGAGTGGCTCTAATGAAGTTCAGGAAATCTATGGGCAGAGGTGTATAGGTTTATGTCTGTTCCTTTAGCTAGATTTTTGTCTCTGAAAAGGTTTGCTGGATTACCAACCTGGGCACTGGCTTGAATGTTTTTCTGGGATCTGTGATGATCTTAATTTTCCTTGTCCTTTTGACTCTGGTGCCTGTATTCATGTTTGGTAGGAAAAGCAGCTAGAATAGTCTGGCAGTCTTTAGTGAGATTATTCTGGCAGTCTTTAGTGAGATTATTCTGGCAGTCTTTAGTGAGATTATTCTGGCCAGTAAGTGTTCAGGCTGCAGGTGAGACTGGAAACGATGACTCTTGGTCCATGAAGACTACCTTTGCCTTTTCTTCCTATGGCACTCTGTATCACAGACTTTAATCCCTGATCTTACATCCTCATGAAACTTAGGGAACTGCTAAAATTCTTCTCTGATTAATACAAGATAGAATATTCCTGGAAGAAATACTATGTATCTCTCAGTCTATATGAAATGCAATGGTGCTATTGCATTTCAGTACAGAAGTTCCTCATGGTGACTTTTTTCTTGCATCTAGTATCTACTATCAGGGCACTTCCCTCCTTTTGAAATGTTGTCTTGGAGAGTCAAAATGCCTGAAACGGTTTAACACTGCATGTGGCACTGGGTTTGTGTAAAATGCAAAGGCTTGAACAGCTTTGCTTACAAATGCTTGTTTGGCAAACTGGTGGAAAAGAACATAATGCATGCGATTTCCATTCTACGTGCTACAAAAAATCATTATTCACTGAGATTAAATTACAGTATAGTAAAATGAAAATGTATATATATCGGCACTTCTTCAAGGACTCCTGATAGCAATTTAAAAAATGTGCAAGCATAGCTAATTATATATATAAAGCCCCTGATATATTTAGCTAATTATAAAACATATGCCCCCTCATAACATGTTTAGTGGAGTCCTGCAACTGCACTGCATTATAATATGACTATATGTTCATTCTAATTGTTTCAGCTTATTTTTTGTTGCTATTTTCAGCTAGATAGTTCAATGAAGACACTATAGTTTACAGCAGTGAAATGCTACTTATATGTATCATGGCTTTAATGATAAAGTAATATAATCCTTTTGGCTTTAACCAGAGTAATCTGTTTCAGCATCTTAGTTTCTTTTTATTAGGAGTTGCAGCCTTCTGCACGATACTCTGTTTCAGCAATATTTGCAGGAACTCTGCCCTGCATTTTTTGCTCTTAGAGTATGTAGGGACTAATTAAAAAAAAAAGGTTCTGAAATTAAAAAAAAAAAAAAATAGTGACTTATGCCTTCAAAATCCAAATTTTTCACTCATAGCCTCCTAGTCAGTTTAGTGTTTGACCTAGGAACCTAGACTAATAGTGTCTTTTATTTGCCAGAAATTAATGGGGAGCTCCTAACAAACTGTTTCCTCTCGGTTCACTCTAAAAGCATGAGAAACATCCAGATTGATGAAACCTTCTCTTTCTGTGGAGGGAGATCTTGATTTGCAGGAAAATATTTTGGTCATACTTGGGAAGCTTAGGTATCAGGAAGTTCTTCACATACTACATATTCTGGTTCCAGTTCTTGGATACCAGTGTTCTCCTGTGAAAAAACAATGAATGTCCTGAATGAGCAAATAAGTTGAGCTGCGGTGGCCTAAAGTTTGTAAAAATCAGCTGTTGGTCTGTTGCTCCAAACTACAGCCTCCTATGTAAGGTGCCTCTTCCTATCCAAAGGCTTTAGTGAAGATGCTTGAACCAACTGTGGACAAGAAGAAAGGCCTAGTGAACCATATCTGATGTGATTTAAGGTCTTATATAGCGAGGTCCAGCCCGACTTGTGCAGATACAGGCTGTTGCATTTGCTGAAGTTTCCCTTGACACCATTCAAAGCTGTGTTCAAGCACTCTGTAGTTATGAACCCTGCAGTTGTGAAGCACTTCTTGAAACGACATGAGAAACTTCAGGAGTTACACTTATACCGTCTGTCTTTAGTGCATTGCTCAATTTATCTCCACAATTAAGTTCTCATTTTACTGGCTGATGTCTCTAGCAGTGGAAAAAAGGTAGTGTCTGAGAGCTTACAATCCAAACTAACAAGGAGTTGGTAAAAAATATATATATATATATATCTTTATGCTCCTCTTTTTTCTCCTGATTTTATTTAAATTATGAGCTTGCTAGGGTTGATGGCTGTGGTTGGTTTGTGCAAAGCACAGCACAATTGATGCTCTAAAAAGTAATGCTCAAAATCAAGATTTGGCATGGAGTAATGCCAGGATGTAGTCTCTCTTTCTCAGAATTGACTATATGGAGGAAAAACAACGAAACTGATGAGAAAATAACAGGTAAATGAAGGGTTCAAAATGTGAGACTTGTTTATAGAGTGCTCTAAATGATCAAGTGGGTCCTTGGTAGTTTGTGCTTTGCTCCATATTTTCTTCTGTGCTTTTAGAGGAGGGAGGAATATTTTATGCTATCTGCCATGGCCCATGTGAAAAGCCTAATGTTTTTGCATTTGCTCTGGAGTCTGCTCATTGCATTTCCCTGAAATCAGCAAGGTTTGTGCAGGTCACTAATCTCACATAATTAGTTCTGGAGTTAAGCCAGCTAGAGGCCAGCCCTAAAATAAGTGAGCAGTGCAGCTTGATGAGAGAGGGAGGGATTCAGTGATTTGTGCTGTGATGTTTGTTTCTGTGTAGCTGGGACATGTTATGTAACAAAACCCTGGAACATGAGGATTGTAATAGATCTTGCCATCCTGATGTGATATTGATTATAGTATATAAATTTATATGAGACATTAATGGTCAAGACAACTGTGGTATAAGTTGGGTAAGAATAATGGGGCAGCTGAGTTTCAGTTTAGGTGCACCTAAAATGTAACTATCTCCCTGAATTATATGAAGAATTCTGAAACAAAGTTTTAAAAAGTAGATTTTATTTTTCAAGATCCAGAGTAGTAGGGACTGTTTTTTTTAGTAGGATTTCTATATTTTGGCAAAGCTGGTGGTGTCACAAATCAAAGGTCATCACGCCAGGACACAGGTAGGAAGGAAGGAGCTTTGAGGGTGACCTACAACTACAACAATTTTTAGATCCAAATTAAAGGTTTATTTGGTCTTCATGACTGGACTCTTCAGGAAACACATCCACCTTGCTGATGGACATTTTCTGCTACAGTGTGTTCTAGAGCAAGTCCAGAGCTTGTGCATTAGCTTTGATTTGACCTGGGAAAGAGGTACATAGCAGTTTTTTTCAAAGAGAGCCTGTTTTTGAATGTCTCTGAATTTGTCTGGGTTTTTAGAATTGTCATAAGCTCTTAAATTCTATTCAGTTTAGATTAATTTGTAACTGTTAAGTATCTGAAAATCTCTTGAGTCTCAAAGCAGATTGCCAAAAACTGGAACTGTAGAACAAGAAGGCTGATTTCTGAAAATATCAACCAAGGTAACTCATGACTGTTTAGGGGTGAACGCTTGTTTTTTTTATAGAAAAAAATCTGCATAAATCATTGTTTGCAAGTGAAATCATGTCATCAGATATTTTTATGATGACAAAAATTCTACAGGGTGCAACAGAGACCAAGAAAATGTGCATAAAGCTTTCTATTAATGAACCAACAGTTTGTCATTACTGTATACATTATAAGATTTAAGTCTTTTTACCTAATTTTTTATGGTGGATGCATCTCTAACCCAGGCTTTAAGTGTCTGTTACTCAATGATGACATAGTATATGCTGTATCAATCTTTTTTTTCCCCTCATGAGTCATTTAATTATAGTATTTAATTAATATCTTGGCAGAAAATGTAATGAGGTAGAGGTTCTGTCATCTAAGGACCCTCATGGGAATCTCTTATATCACTTCCTGTGATAACTTCAAAATAATTTAACAGGTAATAATGGATTCTTGTAGAAAATAACAAATGGCCACTCAGTTTGAGAAGTAGATGAAGTAGTTTTAATATATCTTGGGGTAGACTTCAGAGCCTCTGTGCCATTTGAGAGAGGGCTGGCATGTGCAGGGTTTTCTGCATGCAGCTATTTGCTCACGGCAGAAGAGCGGGTCAGAGCTTAACGCTGGACCAGGCAAGCCCGGTTCTCATTTCCAGTCTTGCGGTTCTGTGAGAACAATCATTTCTTGGTGGCCTGCTGGTGACCCCGGGATAATCACCTTTGTTAGTTAATTACTTCAGGGAGCGAAGGAGGGATCAGATCGTTTGTGAGTGATTAGTGGGTCTGGAAGTGCTCGGAAGCTGATAGCTTGGGACTTATGCACCAAGGCGTGAGCTTGTGGAAATGGGCAACTTTGCCTTTCAGCACCTCTCTAATGCCTGTGAAGTGCCTGATATCACTGGAATAAGTGTGACTTTGGGATCAGGAGGCTCAGGAGGTGCCTGCGGGTGCAAATACGTGGTCAGCTGTAGGTGCTGGGAGCCGAGCTCCCAAGGTCACGGTGATGAGATGCACGTTGAGGGGCTCCTTTCCATGGGTGGACTCAAGCTCATTAAAAATCTAGGTCCACATCTCTAATCACCATATGGATATCACTATAGCCTGATTATTAGCTTATTGCATGGATCCACTCCTGCTTGGCATTTGCTGAGCTGGAGATCTTCCTATAATTGTTTGAAAGTAATAATGGATCAGAATACCACGAACTCTACTGTTTGGGTGTGTGCAGCATATACCTCTACAGTACCTCTGTTTTGAGAAGCGTATGTTATTTTGATATTCTTAGTGTGATTAATATGCCAGCAGTATGTCTGCTGTGTTAATGAACAGTGCTCGTTTCTGTATAAAATATATCAGTTTGGATCTGAATAGCAAACATGTGGGTCTGAATTTCTACCACAGTACTTCCAAGTAAAATATTTAATAAAGAAAAAGATGATTAGGCATAGCAATAGGCACATCCAGCTTCAATTTTGGGGCAGTTCTTATCAGAAGAAGTTACAAATGCTGTGTTTGCACATAATTAGCCTGGTGCTTAGGCCCCAATGTTTCAAAGCCTTTGAATACATTGTAAAATCAATAGAAAGATCCGCATATGAAAAGTTGAGCAAATGCATAACTGTCCTTGCAGAATTGGAATCTAATTACATGGAATGTCAAAAATACCATTATGATATTATCCAGCCCAAATGGATGCAATACAGTATTAATACAATTTTAGTTGGTTGTACAAGTACCACTTCCACAAACACTTATAGCTACATTTAAAAATGCAGATGTTTTCAAAGAAAAAAAAATCAGAAGCTGGTTGAATATATTTTGCATTTTTGGCTTTAAGTATTACAATTTGTTGCTCTCACATTAAATTACTTCTAAATGAATAGTAGCAAAACGCTACTATTTCTATGTGTATAGGTTTGGCAGATTTCTTCATCAAAGGCCAGGAATCATTATCTTGCTACTACATTGAATTAAAAATCTATTGAAAAAGAAATAGCTCTACTTACTGTAGCAAAGCAGTTGATAATGTAACCAGTGGTAAAATATTGGTATATCTTCATTTTGAAGTGCAAGGAATTAAAAAGCTCTGCAAAAAATCTGGGGAAGATTGCCAAAAATCCTGTTGAGAGTAGACACATAATCGGGAGATCGAGGCTAAACCACTGATTCCATGTTTAACTTTTTTAATCTCCCTTGTTGTCTGTTCATACCTTATTTTTTCACCTGTTTGAGATATATGAATAGCATCTGCTACTGTTTTGCATAATGCATGGTGTTTGGTCAAATAGTGCTATACAAATGCAATCTTCTTATCTTGTATGTGAGAAGTTAATAATCAGATTTCCCTTTAATACTTATTAGCCAGCTTCTTAAATGGCCAATTTTCAGGCTACAACTGCTTGTCTCTGGTAAGTGTAAAAGATCATCCATCAAAACAGCATTTTTCTGAGAAAGCCTAACTTTCAGATTTTAGCAATTGCCAAACAATTACTAATTGTTTTACTTTTTTTTCCCCAAAATAACTGGCCCTGGTGTTTTGATATTTGATTCAAGGGGATTTGGTTGAAGGGATGACCCAGTATTTGAAGTACGTGAACATTAAAGATATCAGTACTGTTGTTTTTCTCATTAACTGGACATGATCAGAAATAGACTTGCCTTTGTATAGTTAAAGTGAGGAAATTTTGGTAACTATGTTCTATGTTCAAAATGTAGCCAACTGATGATAACAGGTCCTGCCCCAAAATAGTCAGTACTCTGTAACAACATGGCACTTTTGCCTAGTTGAAATGAATCATGGCAGCTTTAAAAAAAAAAGAAAAAATTGATTTGTTCTATTTGTATCAGTGTACCCACTCCTGATAACAACATTATCTTTAAAGATCTGTGCAAATCCTGTAATATACTGCAGCTGACAATACATTTATGGTTGCCTTGCAGCTTGCTGGTCAAGATGCATTTAAGCTTTCCTGCACCCCATCACGCTGAAAACGCTGTTCCAAATATAGCAGCGTAACTCCTTGGAGGAAACTTTCCTCTAAATCTCAGAAATAAACACTTCTCTCGGTTTCTCATTCCATCAGCATTATTCGTTGAGAGTTGGTGCTGAGCCCAGGCTTATTAGATGCTGAGTGGAACTGGGAGTTTTGTCAGAGGCTGCCAGTTAGGCAAACAGAATGTTTTTCACGAGAAAGGTTAGGGTTACAGAGCCGGTTATGATTCATTCTTTTACTGAACACTGAAAAATATTTTTGAGTATCAAAAGCATTGCTCACTTCAACCCTTTATTTAACAAAAAAAAAAAACCCAAAAAATCCTTTATTTTCATTATCTGAGCTACTTTCTTCAACTAAACTTGTAATGCAACCAAGTTTCAAATAAGCATGAATAGCAGAAAAGAGATTTTAAAATTATTGAGGTGTTTTTCAGAGGTGTCAGTGTGACCAAAATTGCTACAATGAGACTTTTCAACTGACAAATTTAGCTGTTTAATTTTCAAAAACTGAAAAAAAACCTGAAGATGCAAAAGATTTAATTTGCCAACCACTACTTATGCTTGGCACTTGTAAGTAATTTTACTTTAAATGTCAGAAATGTGTTTTGAAAATAAAACAAAACAAAAAAACCCTAAGTAGAAAGCCTGTAAGGGACTAAGAACTGAAATTTAATATTTTGTCACCTTTAACTCCTACTTCCGTAAATGGTGATGAATCCTGAATTGGTCGTTGTTTGTGTTGTTGAGAAACTGCTTTTTCCATTCAAAAATGACAGGCCATCAAAAGCGATTTTTTCGTAGAAATTCTCCACGTTGATTAAATGTTGTCAGAAAGATTTTGCATGTGTAAGGTGGGATTTTTCTTTAAGGCTAGAGGAATAAACAACAGCATTAGGAATAAGATGCCCTTTTGAGGGGTTAGAAAGATACTGGTTCAAAGATTGCTTGACATAGCTCTGTTCTGGGTTTTATTTTAATGTTGAATAGAGATTAGTTTCAAACCCTGAATGTTTTGCACAAAACACAATCCTTACTTTCCAGCCACCCCTAGATTTGAGAGCTCTGAGTAAGAGCAAAAGGTGTTGTCAAGCTTATGAGACAGGAGTGAATGTGTTTATTGATGCCCTGGAGAATAATATAAAAAGGAAGGATTGGTAAAGTGAATAATCAAAAAGTAGAATCATTTGAATTCACATGCTAAAGCCTGTAGGTGTATAAATGTAAGACTGTTTTTATGGGTTTGATTGTAACTATTGTAACCGAACTAATTTAAACTTGATTGAACCTCAGCATGAAGATGCCAACATTCAAATTGATTCATTAGCCAACCTGAATTCTCTGATAAAATTTAGCAGCAGGCACAGGCGGAGTATTTATTCTGGATGATGTTCATGTCATTAACAGGAACCACCCCTGGCAACATACATATATATGTATAAATGATGCCAGCCTACAAAAAAAGATTTTTTTAAACACAGTTTAAAAAAAAATTTTAAAATGCTGTCAGATTAAAAATAATGATTTTTCTTTTTCTTTTTCTTTTTTTTTTTAGTTATCCCACCAGGGTAGTGTTGGAGGCAGAAAGAGGCACAATGGAAGTTTTTGTTGCACGGAGCATTGCTGCTGCTCGAGGCCGGTGCTCCAATCGAGGCGCGTACGGAGCCGAGCTAACATACTGGGTGAATTATGTGTCCCATCACACCAATGACTGCAGAGCCATAAAACCACCCTAAGTGTTCTAGTTACAATCAATTACATCATGCTTTAATCACATTTTAATGATGTATTAACCAAGATTTCAACAGCAATTAGTTTAATGGGTGTTTGCTTTTTTTAAACTATTTTAACTGTGGCCATATCCAGTAAGATTAAAAAAAAAATAAAGCATTGATTGTGACCTCTTTCTTCTCTGGCTATTTAGTGCAATAGGACCGAAGAGACATTTCTTGGTTTCTAAGCAAGAAATTATCTTAAATAATAATTTGTTTGACTTTGCTACGTGCTGATGTACTGTGAGATTTTCCTCACCTAGAGAAATTTTACAAAATATAACACAATGCTGCAAATAGTTAATGCATCTTCTATCATTCAGGGTGGAAAATATGCCACCCGCTGATGTCTGAGTGAGGAAAAAAAAAAAAAGAGTTAAAATTCTCAATGCCACTAATTTTTAAAAGAAGGGTGTAGGGAAGTTCGGCGGCTCCGCGTTGTGACTGATGGACGTTTCTGCGCAGAGAACTGACAAACGCCGCGAGAACCCCGTCCTCTTGGATGCACTTCTTAGCGTATTAACCGATAAGGAAATTTCATAGCAAAACCCGCATAAAAACCCATATTGGGGATGATACCAAACTTAAAGAATGTTGTAAAATGAGAATGGAAAAAATGTACAAAATGAATTCATGCCCATTTACATGCTTTCAGTCAGGCTACCAGATAACAAAGCCTCTGTCTTTGTGTTAACACTGCAGATTAGGTCAAGTTTTTACCCCTCTGAGCTCTTTTCCTGTAAATGACGGGTTTTGATGTGAAACAAGCAACATGTCAAAGCAAGTTGAAAGATGTAGGCATTTTATGCCATGTCACAATGACAGGCCGGTGAATATTTGGGCCATTAGGGGCTTATTAGTGAATAAATGACCAGATGGTTCAGTGATGCACAGAGATGGACAGAACTGGATGCTACTAATCAGCACTGTCTGTACTTGATGTCAAATCACATGACACAGTAACCCATGGATACCGAATAAAAGTTACCATTAGCAAGTCAATTTGATATCTGTGTGGTGTAAACAGACTTAGAACTGCACTTCAGAGCTGCCGGTTGTTAAGGAGAAATAATGGTGGAGTATTTAAATAAACACACGCTACTCTTATCAAGTTATGATAAATATAAATAGCATTTCAGTTCCTAAGAGCTCCTTCATATTCCATGGAGGCAGCGGAAGGGCATTTACATATCGGGCTATCTCCAAAGACAAAAAGGCTGTGCTGAAAATGCTGTAAAAGAGGAACAGAGGCTGCTTTTGTGGTTTGCAAACATAAAGTAACGCTTTGTTTGAGTATTTGCCATAGAAAAGCACAAGCTTTGAGAGGGGGTCTTGCTTTCTGGGGGGTGCTGTATGTGTTTCGCTGTATTTATTCCTCAGTTTTACAGATGCTGATCTTAAATTTTTCCCGCTGCCTTAAATTTTTCCCGGGGGTCTTTGGGAATTTATTCCCGCAAAGCCTTGTTAGCAAGTCGTTTGGAGTGTTTTCTAACACATTGCGCTGGGATGAGGAGCTGGAGGCTGTGCCCGGGATGGATCCCGCCCTGCCCGCTGAGGAGGTGCAGGGGTGGCAGCGTGAGGGCCCCAGCTCCGTCTCCAAGAGCTGGCAGCAAAAGGAGGGGTTTGCCTTGGTCCGGAGGGAGCAAGTTTAGGGTCTGTAGAGCTTTGGGGTGCGTATTCTCGTCTGTGACCACCCAACAAACACTCCCCAGTAGCACATATTATATAGCAAAAATTTATGTAGGGCTGAGGCCTGTTTTAGTTTCCTTTTGTGGTTCTTTTGAGCCAGTGCTGCATTAAGATCACTGATTTTTGGAGCTGTACTAATGTGACTTACAGACTGCTTTGAGTCTCCAATGTAATTTTGACTCAGTGCAAGAAATCAAGTGTATACATAGGTTCTCCCTGTTCTCTGAGGGTAATGGTATTAGTATATACCTCCTATGTAGCAGGTGAATCGCACACTAATGTTTGGTGACTCTAGGCATATTGCACCATGAATTCCCTTTGATCATGATTATCTTTCCTTTACATCTCCTTTGTGGGAAAGATGTGCTGTAAGTTTTACTGCATGGATGGTTGTAGCACCTGAAACTTGCTGTTCCTGTTTATTATGCTGCCTAATAAAAGGAGCACTATTATGTATACAATCAAAAATATACTCATATTTTTGAGTGTAGTTCAAACTTGGGTTAGTAAGAAATAGAGTGAATTTAAATTGTGGAAAATATTTTCTGTTTTAACATCTGTGTGTTAACATAAATGCATTTTTAAATAGAAGAGGTGAAGTTATTAAACAGTGTCAGTTCATTAGACTTGTGCTTTAGAAGACCTAATGCTGTGATGTTTATGCTACTGTAGTAGTCACTATAATGTTTTGTTAATAAGCAATAGTATTTTATCTCTCCTTCCTGATGGTAAAACTAGAAATGAGGACTACCTCCAGTGCTAACAGATTTCTGAAGCATGCTGTGATTTAGCTAAATATCATCTGACCATCCTGAAATCTCATATTAAGATTCAAAGAAACCTAAACTAAGCTTTGAATAAAAGAGGGGTGGCTCTACTAATCTGAGTTAGAAGCCAGTGCTGCCTTGGTAATTTCTTGGTAGTAGAGGCTGAGTTAGAGATTAAGATCTACTTTTAATATAAAAAAAGGTCAAATTCTGCATAGAGCTAAAGTGTTGAATAAACTTGTGGGTTTAAAAAAATCTCAGGTAACCAGCAAACTAGTCTTTTGGTAATAACATTCCTTCTTTCTTTTTAATCCTCACTCAAAGGGAATTCTGCTATTGGGACCCGAATCAAACATCTAAAAATTACGATTCATACTCTTACAGAACACTGTCTTTATTTTGCTCCAAAATGTTTTATATCATCTGTAATCTACAGATAAACAGGCACTAACATGCGACAGCTTCTTACTACAGAAAGTGTCCCATTCTCACTGGGATGGACCTATGGTCTTATCTACCTTTGTGTAGTTAAATGGAACATAAATCAATAGTACATTTTAGTTCTTTGCAAATGTCAAAACAGTCACAGGATATTTTTTATCTAAAAAGAAGGTCGTTATTAGGTTTTCTGTAGGTTACTTCACTGTAAACACAAACAATTGTATCTGCCCCGTGGTCAGCTGGACCTGGGCAAGGATGTTCAGGGGATGCAGAGGACCTCAGCTGTGCTAAAGCTTAGGTATGGCCAGGCCTTTAGGTGAAGAATGTTTTGATATTCTGTTTTTTTTAACTCCCCCATCTCAAGCTAAGCTAAGGAACAATGCTCTGACTAAACTATATTGGAAGCCCTGTCAATGGGCAATGACCCCTCCTCATTCCCCAAAGACAAGCCTCTTCCTTTCACATTTACATTATTTATATTAAAACCTGTGATGAAAGTCCCTTTCACAGCTTTGTTCTTTTTTTTAATATTTAAATCTCCATTTCAGTAATTCAAATGGCAATTTTTTCCTGAAATTGTATCATGCTTATCAACTCAGGCAAAAAAAACTCCTGCCATTCCCTATAAGGAAAGGCTTGCTAGAACATTTTTAGATATATTTAATGTTTGCATAGGAGAGGCTTTCCACAAAGCAGTGTTTTGAAAATTATAAAGTGTATTCAGCAAATATTTTGGATGAAATATTTCCTGAAGTAATAACAGCTTTAAAAATTGATTACAAAGTTTTTTTTTAAGTAACTGTGCTAAATTGAGAGCCTTATAGGACTTGGATGAAAATCTACCTGCCTGCTTAAGGCCCTTTTCTCTTCCTACTGAAGTCAATTGGAGTTTTGACATTGCTCTTTGCAGAAATAGCTTGACCCTTTATTTAGCACATTACATTGAATAATTGCATCATACCTGCAGAATGACAATGAGTAAAATTATGTCTTTGACCTGGTACCCCTGGTGGCTTTGTTATAAGTTTAGTAAAGATGCAGCAGGATCATATAAGCTGCTGCTTATTTACTAATTAGCTTACCTGTGTGTATATACAGGAATGGTTCTTTTGGAAGGGTTTCCAAGGAATTCAGCTCTGATGTGCATCTTTGTTTTCAGTGACAGGATGTGTGGATGACTGGACGTGCGTGACCATAGGCTTCCCTGTCATCAAATGTTGGGATAATTTTCATGATTACCTGTTCTTTTGGCAAATTAATTCGAGCAAGTCTCCCATTTGTCTATACCTTCAGGGCTTTGGGATTTGAGTCAGGCTTCTATCAGAAAAACAAAGCAGCTGATTGTTACGTCTCTATTGCACATTTCAGCTCATTTTTATGGGAAAAAGAGGAAGATTTTCACTACTTTTAAAATAACATTAACTTAATTCTGTCTTGATGAAGAGAAAGATGGCTAGTGTTAATGTTCCAGCAAGCTCTTGAAATTTCATGAAATTCATGACATTATTTCAGTGTCATTGTAGGCAGGTATATGGGTGTGCATTTGTGTTTTTGGAAATGCCTGTACACATATTCATAAACTGCCTATTATGAACAGATGATACCATTCATATATGCCTGGTCATACATGTAAAGTTTTGTTAAGTTATTCCATTTCACACAGAAGCTATTTTTGTGAAGTTTTGTTAAATCTCTTTTAGTTTTTGCAGATACTGCGATGCTGAAGTCCAGCAGACTTCTCAGGAGTCCGTTTGTCCTTTCAGCCTGTTTGCTGACTGAAATCAGAGGGCTGTGTCCCACCGCCCTGGTGCTGGGGGAGGTTTTTCACCAGTCCCAGAGGGAAAGATAAGAAGGAATTCTGTTCCTGTTGCCTCCATTGAGCTTTACCTCACAGAGGACATAAATACTGTTGGTAGGTAAAATAACTGAATTCAGGAAGGAAAGCTCCTCACTTTCACGTGCTAATTCAAGGTATCACCAAGTGTTATAGTGCTGTGCAACCTTACAGTAATGGAAGGCAGCCTGTGAATGAGTGGAAGAAAAGATGTCTTAAAGAGAGGAACTTTTGTTCCCAGAGAGCCTCACAGCCTGGGGAGCAGGAGAAGGGGTAAGTAGGAATTCACTTGTGGCTCCTGCTGTAGTTCAGATTTTTCTAAACAATTATATTAAAATATTAATTTTCATTCAGACCAGGATGAAAGGATACCTGAAATACTCGTTTAAAATTTTCTTATTCCAGAAAGGGTCAACTAACCAAATGAACAAGTAGGCTCCTACTTCCTCTTTCCTATTCTGTTCTTCTCTATCGTGTTTTGTCTTTTTCATCCCCTCAGTGCTGAAATAATTTTCTCTTCAGCTTTTGAAAGACAAATCTATACGAAGCTAGATATCTACACAGCTGTTTTTGAAGCAACTAACTTCGTTCAGAGAGCTCTGGAGACTTCAGTTGCTGTGCAAGGACGCGCTGGTCTTCATGTGCAGGTATGCAAGCTTGATGTCTAAAGTGATCTGACCCGTTTGCAGAACACAAGAAAAAGACACGATGTTGATGCCTGGATACTGCTGTGAAACAGAATTGTGTGAATCTTGTCCATGATTCTGAGTAGTTTTCATTGCTTTACTAAAATAGTTGGAAAAGATGTTTAAAAAAAAACCCCTAAAACATGAAAAAATTAATGCATAGGTCTTGTAGAGCTGATGAGACCCTTCTGTTTTAGTGGCTTGTTTTATCCCGTAGGCAGCTGGATGAGAGTGATGCCTTGCAAAAGTCCTTCACTGCCTTACCTCCCCCCCTCCCCCCCAATAATTAGCTGTTATGTAAAAAATATTTTAACAATGTAATTTCACGTGCAATAAGCTTTCATTTGTTGGATAGTGAAATCAATAACAGCAGTCATCTCAGGCAGGGAAAAAGACCTCCTGTATTTCTCTTTTTCTTTTTCTTTCCAAGAGAAAACATGGAATCATTTTTAAATTCAGAGGGATTTTGAGACTGAGCTTTAAAATCCTAGGGTATATGTCTGAAATAATCTACGAACTAAAAGCTATAGGCTGGTCAGCTGACCTACAACCCTTGCTACTCTGATCCTCTCCAGTGTGTAGTAGTATATGATTCATATGCACTTATTTCTGACTGTGTTCATCTTTGAAATAATCACTCCATTCTAGATAAATGTATTCAGTGGATGTGACTACTCCATCCATCATATTAGGTAGGGTTGTGTGGCTGAATGCAGCTCTATTCCGGATAATGATGGTCTCTAATATTTTCCTGAAAATGTGGGTAATTTATTATCATAGGCTAATTATGCCCAATACGGCTGCAGCCTGACATTTATTGCAAGAGGTGGGCTGGGGGAGCGGGAGGCATCGCAGCGCTGCTGCCACGCGTTCCGGCAGGGAATTCAGCTGCTCGTCCAGCATTCCTGCCTGAGCTCCGGGAAGCTTTTCCCTGCCCGCAGAGCGTGCTGGAGGCCTCGCTTCAGGCAGGATTGGTGCCCCTTTTCCTCAGTTGGGGACTGCAGAAGCTCCTTTCCTCCCAGCCCTTGCTCCTGGGTGGGAGAGGATGCAGGGACAGGCACTTTTCATCAAACCTGATCGGCCTCAGTAGTTACTGGGTTTGCAGGACAGCAATTCCCACACGCATGGCCCCAGTTTCTTATCTAGGTGCTGACCTCCAGCAATTTCTATTCTCTGTGTGCAAATTAGTAGGGGATGCAAAAAGAGGAAAAAATCTTCTTTTGCAGCCTTTAGCTTCTCCTCCAGGACAGGTTCAGCTCTCCATGGCTCCCTGGGAAAACTCAGACCTAGGAACTTCTTTAGAGATGTGATCTCCCAGGCAGAAAGAAGAAATGTCACCCAGCCTTTCTAGTGTGATTTAACCTTTTCTTCTGGATGTTTCTCCTCCATTGCTCTTCTTAGCTCAGAAATGAATAGCTGAGCTAACATCACTTTGCAAAACATCTCTGTGCAATGTATTTTTTTGTTGATCTTTCTCAGGAATTACTCCAGGATAGCTGTGCCTCTCAAATCAATGACAATTTTTTTGTTAGCCTCAGTGGGAATGGAAACACATTTGGGGTTTTTGTGCATAAAATAGCTCAATTCTCTGTTTTTTTTTTTTTCTTTAATCACATTTTTGGAATACTTGCATTTTACATTTGTGAATATTTCGCTGCTCTAAATGAATGTATTGCAGATTTATCAGACCCTTTCCATAATCTTGAAATTTGTTTTTAGGTCATCTCTGGCTGTTATTTTCAAGGGAGCATAATTCAAGTCCTTTAACTTTTTTTTTTTTCAAACATCTTAGATTTTAGAGACCTGCTATTATCTTTGCTGCTTGGTGGTAGATACACCATGCAGCCCCTGCAAGGCAGGAATTTGCTTCCTGCATCACTGTGCCCATCCTGTAAAGAGGTCTGGATAGGTGCCATGTGAGTTATTGCTAATAAGGATTCATATACAGAAAGAGCATCACCTCTTGTTTAGTATTCTATCCCCTTGCTAATACAGCCTGATATCTTGTTTGCCTCTCATGCTGCTGCGGTGCACTAGGTTGGTGGTTTCAATGATTTTTCTACAATAATTCCCCAAAGCAGGCAGCTGTGATGAGGTTCCTCACCTGGGAAGGGACTCAGTTGTTTCAACATCAGGGAATTTATGCAGGGCAGTTCTGGGCAATAAGCAAACCGTATCAGTCCAAGTGCTTTGAGAAAATGCTACTGCTAGCGAAAGCAATCGCTGCAAGGTGTATAATAATTCTGAACCTTAAAATTATATTTTGCACCAGGGAATAAAATCTAATCAGTTTAGTGACTCATTAGGACAAACCCGAAACTTTAGCAAGCTCTTGCCCTATTGTTGCTGTCTTTGTGGAGCTCTGCACCAGCAACAAGAGCGGGAGCAGAGAAGGCGCAGGTTGAGGTGCTTCATTTCAAGGTTCATATCAGGTGAAAGGTAGCAGAGAGCAGTAGCCTTGGTCAGTAAAACTGCAGACATGTTCAGTCACTCAGCACATTTGGGACCGGTGGTTAATTTCCTGAGAGGTTAGGCAGGGCTGTTTGCACTTTAAATTTCTTTAAAGTCCAGGAATAATTTAGGGTTAGCATCAGAGTGCTAGGTGTTTAGGATTTTTCTTCTTGATGTCACATTTTTGTACTGGTAGACAAAAAATAGACTTGCATTTGAATCTTGGTGATGAGGTCCTTGAAGCAGTTAGATGTCCATATTATTACTGGAATTGAGTCCACTGCTGGCATATAGAGATGTCAGTGGAATGTCTGTGGTGTCTGCATGAAGCCCTCAGGCTATGCAACTAATCCATCACTGGCTGGACCTCTATCAATGTGCTCCCTTCTCCACCTTTCACTCATGGCAAAACAAGCCAGCTCTTTTGGAAAAAGTTGCAGAAAGTGGAATTGGGATGAGGCAAAATTGTCAGAGATGAAGCAGAAGTGAAGGACAGTCGTGTTTTGATGTTAATGCTTGTGGTGACCCTGTCTGATTACCCTGCTCGAACTTGCAGAAGATACTTGCTTAGCCCTTAGACCTTACTTTTGACCTTACTCCTGTCTCCTATAGCAGGAGCAAGGTAGGTGTCTTTGCTAGGTAGGTACCTTTGCCACTAGGCTGATAGGTGATTTTGTGCAGGAAAGCAGTGTTGAACTCATTGCAGAGTTGCTTCTAATATCTCAACTAAATGAAAAAGTTTTGCCAAGGCTAAGTGAAGGGGAGAAGAAATTAATTGAATAAAGAGACGGCCATATCATCAAACACACTCGTATAATTACATCGTACGCCAGGTGAAGTGTAGCACTTAGCTGCTGTCATGAGGCAGTGTCCCCTAATGTACCTGTCAGCTTGTCAAGTGCAGACAAGATCACTTGGGATCCCCTTCTGCAAGTTGGTGTTAGTTGTAGATAAGGTTACTCCTAGATATGGCTAGAAGAGCAAGTAATTTAATTTGAAAACTTTTCATATGCAGCAATTTTTCATTTCTCCTTTTTTTGCCCATCTGCATACAACTCGTCTCTAAATTTCAGATAAGTACCAAATGTGGGTCTCCAGAGGACAGAATAGCATCATGCAGCTAAATCAAGCCAGCCTGCGTGTGACTCAGCTTCTGAAAATACAGGAAAGGAGTTGTTGTCTGCTGGGGTGGGAGGAGGTGAGCAAGCAGGTGACGTGGTGAAGGCGTCTTGGGGAGGAGACAATAGGGTGGCTGTTTGTCTCGTATAGTTTATTTTCTTGTCCTGCTTATCATTGAAACAGGTCGTTGAATTTTAAATCCTTTCAGAAATGTGAAAGTCATGATGTAAAGGTGTGTTTTCCACATGATCTGGAATGTTGTTCCAAAACCCTCAGCAGACTTGCATTAAACCACGCTGCTTTCTAAGCACTACTGTCTGATAGGAAAAGCAATAAATTTTGTTTCCCATTGTTGGTATGGTGCTTTAAGCTGCAAGAGAGAGAGAGGATTTAGGAATATGTATGAGCTAATGACAAATTTTAACTACTGTATCAATAAACACATTAAAGAGGTGATAGAAAACAGGAGAGACAGGAGCCTTTCCATCGACCTTCTGACTGAGGAATGCTGCCCTCTCCGTGATTCCTGCTGTGTTTTACCAGAGCAGCCATGCACTTGGGTGCATTGGGTTTGCAAAGAAAGATGTGGCACCTCGTTGTTGTTGATCCTGAACAAAATATCAATTGATTAATTAGAAAAGGATTATTCTCAGGCACTGTGCTATTGAACAGCTACATATTTAATATTATAAATATTAATAGTGGCTCCTTCATATTGCACCAAAATTACTGTCTTAAAACAGGCATATCTGCTTGGCCCAGAGGGCTTACAGTCTGATACCAACCTTAAGTGTGGCCATAGCATGAAGGGCAGGAGTGCTGACAGGTGCCTCAAAGGAAGATAAGGTAAAAAATGTGAACTATTCCTAGGCTTGCCCAGGTAGAGAAGTTGGGGATGTCACTCATGAGGAGGTTTAGCGAGGAAAAGCTCATATGAGCTGAGACACAGGCAGGGATTTCCATTTTCTTTGTCCTGTCTTACTAAATTGTAGAAGGGGAGGAAAAAAAAAACCCAAGGCTTTCTAATTCCTCTTATTCTCTACACTCTTTGTATTCCTCAAAAAGAATAAATACACTGGTAAGCATTAGACCTGCTGCTTTTCTGTTATTATACTCCATTGTTTGCACAGTAATGTGAAATCTACAGTGATTTTTTCCCCATATATCTGCTTAAAGCATTTGAGATATAACCAACAGCAGAACTTTTCTAGAACTTTCTGAAAGTTCTGAAAAGCAGAACTTTTCTGATCTTTTCTGAAAAGATCCAGAGCAAAAAATGCTCATTTATGAGCATTTGCTCTTTGTGTTGAGCTGGCTTGTAAGAAAGCATCTCCAGCATTGGCGAGTCACTTCTCTTCTGTGCTCACCTCAAAGTTGCAGGAGCCCTTTCTTTGTCTACAAAGTGTACTCCTTTCTCTCCATTTTTACATAAAAAGTATTAGGGAACAGTCATTATTCTTGGTAACATTTTTTTTAAAAAAGGCATAAATAAATTACAAATAGGTACCAGTAGATTCAACTAAATAGATGAAGATTAGATAAATATATTCTTAGGCATCATTGTCTCCTGAAAACTGTGTGAGCAATTTATTTGGGCTTCTGCTAATTTAATTATTTTATTAATTAGATATTGTCCAAAGGTGGCTGTCCTTCAGGAAAAAACTCACTGTTTACTGCCATTCCACTTTTTAAAATAACAAGAGCATGTTTGTGTGTGTTTCCTCTGTTTAACTTCTGTTTCCTCCTTGTGAAACTGTTAACACGGTAGAGCCCTGCCTACAAACTCTTAAAAACAGAGTTAACTACAGATAGCCCAATTTAAACTTTACAGCATTCTTGATAGCAGAATGTATGGAAGGTCATTGATTCCAGGCACCAAGAAGAAACATACCATATGACTTCTGTACGTTTAGATATCAGGCAGGGACGGCTGCTTCTGTTGTCAGGAGCAGCATGATACTTGTTATAAACAAACAGGGGAAAAAAATCTTTAAAAAAAAATCCTGGTGATAATCACACTTCTAGGTTAAATGTTGGTCTTGGTCACAGGCAGTCAACGCCTGCATAGTGCTGGGGGGCTTGCAGACCCTAAAGCTGTGAAGAAAAAAAAAAAAAGGCCATTGGTAAGGTGATTAAAATAACAGTGCTGTAAGTGTAAGTATCACATTCCACACAGTGTCACATTCCACAGGCATCCGCAAGTAACTTGCCTTCTAAAAATGATTTGCTGCATATTGCTTGAAAAATTTTTTGGAGGTTGTTTCTGGGAGTGATGTAGTATGAGCATGAAGGCGAAAGGAAAATAGGGACAGGAAGGCATAGAGAGCACAGTATTGTAATAAGATAGTAGATTTGGAAGCCATTTTAAAGTGTGTTTTCGTGACAAGAACTTAAGAATCGGAGAATAAGATCACGTCCAAAGCTTGGAAAAAAACATGGCTTCTGGAGTGAGACCATTACTATTTTAAATTATGGTCTTTATTCTATTAGCAAGGTAAAATTAATTAGCATTTCAACCTAGAAAGCGTGGTGTCTTTTCTATGACGCTTCCTGAGGGCTGACAAGGTTGTAGATTGTGCCCTTGCCAAACAGCTCTGCAGCAAGTGCTGGTGGGAGAGAGAAGGAGCAGGGGGAGAAGAGTGTGGCCATGTGTGTGGGGCTGGATGTTTTTTCTCAACCTGCTTTATACTTCAGCAGCAGACAGACCCTGTGGGTCTGGGGCTGATGGGGAGACTTGCTGGGACACCGATGGACACCCTCAGGTGGGGAGGAAGCCCCTTGGCTGTGCCCCTTGACACTGGGGTTGCACTCATGGGCTCAAGGATGCCCTTCAGGAACCAGATGATTTCCCATGGTGGAGAAGTGCTGGGACGCCTGGAACAGAGGTGCCAACAGCAAAGCTCTATAGCACAACTTGAGGCTGTCATTGTTTGGAGCAGCAGAAAGTGGGATATTCAATCGCTAGTATTTCAAATTCCAGGCAAAAACCTCCGAAGTTTAGAACTGTAATAGTTATCATAAGTCATATTTCCATATAACTCTCCCAGACTCTTGAAAAACCTGTAAGTCCTCTTTCCAAACCTTAATAAGAGCAGAAACCAGGAGTGAGAGAACTCTCTGCTTGTCAAACCACTATTGCTGACATTCGCGAGGATATGTGAGCGAGAACTAAAGAGCAGATACAATGTTTGCTTATGTGAAGTCCTCAGCTCTCCTAAGCCTCAGAATCTGGAGTTCTTCACAGCTGCTTTGACTTCTCCCAAGCCCACTGTTGCTGGGTTGGCCACCTTGCAGTGCAAAGAAGTGGCTACCCAACAGTCAAAGCCCATGGGGACTTTAGAAGCCAAGTGATTTGGAGCTTTGATATCAACCAGCTGCTCTTAAGTCATTACAGCATGCCCAGCTTGCTGCATATCCCACCTTGTTTTTCCCATTAGTAGGATGAAGGAGGAAAGGAAGTAGAACAGTGTTGATGTTGACTTCTTCGTCTAGGTGCCCAGAAAGCCAACCAGGAATAGGAGAGAAAGAGCACAGCACATACCAGTATCCCTGATTGCTCGCTCCAGTCTGAGGTGTAACGGGGAAAGTGTGTAAAGTACTAAAGTGTAGCACAGACCTGACCCTTCCGATGTCCTTCTCTAGGTGGGATTTCCTGCCCCACAGCGCAAGTCCCAGTGAATGACGAAGATCTTGTCAAGCAGCAACTCTTTCTGAACCTTGGATGGAGTTTCCTGGCTTGCAGAACATGTAAGCTAATTAGTACTCAAACCTCTGTGCAGCAAAGCCTGTACATATGTGACTACTATTGTATATTTAAATATTTCATGCATGTTTAACTCATGGAACTGCAATTGATAGGATAGTACAGATATGAATTTCTTTCATTGCCTTAAATATATGCAAAGGAATGAAAAAAAGTATAACCTGTCTGGTAGAAACAAGTAATGATTTGGGGTAGAGGGACCCAGAATTGACATTGGCAGCTAGTGGAGAATTGCTGGAAGTCTTTGTGGGTTGTCTGTAGGCTGCCCCAGGCAGACAGAGCCTGGCGCTGCCCTGCCCACGCTGCAGGTCTCTGCTTAGTCACCTTAGCCTGCCTGAATTTCCAAAAGACAAACTTTTTTTTTTTTAATTTTTTTTATAGACCTTCTTTGATCTTGCTGGCTAATTTGTTCCATCCTGGAACTAATTTGTACTGACCCTGGTATACGGGGCTGCCCTTTCTGGCCCTTCCTAGCTGGGGCTTGGCTGCATAAATCTGCCCTGGAAATAGCAAAGTGTGACTGGAGAGCCCTTGTTGCAAGATGTTTTAAGGATGATGGTATTAATTTCTTAAACATGTTTCACATTTCCTCTTACATGAGGCTTTGTAAGTGGCAGCGTTTGGATTTTGTCGGCGCTTGCGGCACACCTGCGCCTGCCCGTGCATTAAACCTTGACTGTAGGACTCTCGTCACAAATGAACTGTCAAATCATTACTATGTTTGATGCAGCATAATCTGTCTTGAAATTAGAATTGGTCCATCCAGGCTCAAATTTCACTCGCTATTGAGGCTAATGCACTGTTTTGAATATGCATTCATGGAGATCCACATCCATTGGGATCCAGAGGGAGTACAAGTTAAGAGCAGATTTTCTGAATTAGCATGTCGAGAGGGAAGGGTCTTTCATTTAGACTGCTGCAGATGCCTCTCCCTCTTGTTCATTACAATTGCATTTCATCAGCTTTATGATGTCCACATGTCAATTGAGTGTGAGGATTTTGCACACAAAAGAGCCTCAGGGAAAACGACTTCACTAGCTAATCAGCTGATTATCATACCTCAAATGGGCTGCAGTATGCTGCTCCAAATACTGTATCAGCGAGAGTGGAATTGAAGATTAAGACAGCAAAAAGAAAGCTCTGCAGCTCAGTTTAAAGAAATCAAACAGGAATTTGTTAGGGATAGAAAGAAGCAAATATAGTCGGGGAAAACGCCTTTGAAATATCCTCAGGCTGATTTAAAAAAAAAAAAAAAAATTCTTTCTTCGAAAGGTGTGGGGGGGTGAAAGGTTAATTAACTGTATTATCTGCCTGTTTATGCCCAGCTGTGTAAAGCCCAGAAACACAAGCTCCCACCCTGCTTTTAACATTGCGTCCAAGAACCCAGACCACTTGCAAGAACAGCCTCTCCTAATAATTGAATTAGCCTCCGAGCAAGCTGCAAGGTTTGCAGCAGCACAGCCTTGCTCCTGCGCTCTCTCTATATCTCCTATTTGAATATGCTTTCTGGGTGGAGTTCTGTAATATAGGGCTTTTTTTTTTTCCCCTTCAAGCAATTTCAGTAAATGATGGAAACAATAATAAAGAGGCTCCGGCAGAGCTGCTCGCACAATAGCTGGCGGCAGCTCGTACGGGCGCCTTCCGTCAGCCCATGAATATAGATCTATAAGAACTAACAGTTAGCGGTTAGTGTGGGCTTTTTCCTTTTGTCTGGAATTTACCAAAGTTTTATCTTAGCTCCCTGGAGCCTTCCTCGAGCCTATCTAAAATGCAGTTAGAGCAGAGGCTGTCTTTTGCTTCACAGAGCGTCTGCCTTATGCTTTCATCAGAGTAGTCTAACTCACACAGATGCACTATTTAACAATGCCATCCCCTGCCTTCATCAGAAGGGGGAAGGTTGCAGAGCGGAGCCCTGAAGAATAAGGGGGGCAGGTCCCCTGTGATCGGCGCAAGCTGAACATCGGTGCCAGTTTCCATCTGTCATGATAGCCTATCTCCGAACCTTCAATCTGTCAAAAGCTTGCTGCCTAGCTGAAGGCTCCAGGAGATTTGGTGCACTAAACACATTTGACAAGAGCATTATCACTGCAAGGAGCCCAGCAAAATGCCATCAATGTGTTAATTGTAGCCGGCTATGTAAAATGTCACTTCCCATATCATTTTACAGCAGCTTTGCCTATTTTGCAGCCCCTAATTTTCCACACTTTATAAATACGTGGGTTGTTCGTGTAGAAATGCGGTTCTTTTTCACGTCAGCCATGGTTTGGGTTTTGTGTTTTTTTTCCTTAACAGAGGCTTAATTTTGATTTAATGCGCTGCTGCAAGAAATCAGTGGTATCTATGGAAAAATAAATAAATAAAAAGCACTTGTGGAAGCGAATTGTCCGTGCATTGCTGCTGTTCTAATTTTATGTTTCGTTGGAGATTTATTTCTGGGTTGGTACATTTTAGTGTATAAATGATTCATTTTGCTGCTGTTGCTACGAACTCCCTTTATCGCACGGTATTTTTGCATTCCTGAGAGTTTTCTTCCATCATGATGTAAGAACACGTTTGTAATGATAAACATGAGAGTACAGCATAAATAAATGAAAAATCCCCCTTGAAGGTATGAATGTGCTTTTTAGCACCCAAGTAGCTAATATTCAATTTCTGGTACAACCAGTGCCAGGTGTTAAATTTCTCTAGTTACTGTCACTAATGCAAATTAGATTCTTTTTGTGCTCATAAAAAATCAAATCCACATTAGAAATTAGCTATAAAATGTAATGACTTAAATGCTATAGTGTTTTACAAATCTCCCTGCATTTCTGTAGCAGATAATGCTATAAAACTAGGAAAGGATAATAAAATATGGTAGAAAGTTGAGTTATTTAAAGGTCTTTTGTGACTGCTTACTGGGGGATTTGATGTATTATTTTGCTTTCTCTCTTTCTTTGTTGAAGTAAGCATGCTTATGATTTCATTTTTTTTAACAGATTAGATTTAATCAAAGTCTCTGTAACTCGTGTTACCACTAGCTGCAAAGGCTGTTTGCATTATTGGAAAATACTATATAGTGAAGTTTATAATAGGTTTGCAACTTTTAATCATTGGAATTGTAAATGTGTCTGACAGCTCTTCAGAAACTTGCAGTGATCTTGTTAGTGACTGCAATACTGAGATGCATGGGGATCTGTAAAAATGTTCCAAACTGGTCTCTCATATTTATTATTTATTTTGGCCCCCACAGAATAGCTTTCAAAAGCAAACAGGAAGAAAATTATGAATGCTCTGAGTAACCAGGACCATGTTCTTTGACAAACACCTTTTATATATTTTGGGGAACAAAGTCTTCAACGACAATGATCTGTACAGCAAAAACTGTGTGGTTAATGAGATTTAGATCCTAGCAATTATTATGTACTTGTACAAAATGAACGATTCTGCCATCTCCTGCCAAGTACTCAAAGTATTAAAAGAATATTGTAATGAAACTTTAGGGCCTAGGTGAACACCGTCCTCCCTGTGGCCTAAAGGAAGTTATGATCAAAATTAGCATTTCTGAACTGATGAGGTGATGGGGAGTGAATTGGGGCTCTGCAGTGCACCATTTCCAGCAGAATCATGAAACAAATTTCACACCATTCCATTGCACCCCCTGCCTTAGGGTGCAACTGGGGCACCGCAGCTCTGCTCAGCTTGAGAGGGGTTTGGTATCTTCCCTGTTCCCAGGAGAGGTTGTTAGACATGGTAAGCACTTGTGTTACACGCACGGGCTTTATACATCCATGTCATGAATGGGATGGTCCTGAGCCAAAGCCTGTCTGGATTAAAGCATAAATGCAAGAAATGTCTCAGATCAGATTAGGAATCTTGTTAGAAACTCACTTCAAGCGCAAAGGCGATGTGCCTGGAATCGTTAAATTTCAGCGCTGTGGTGTAATGATTAGCTCTGTTATCTGCAATCTGACACGAGAAGAGGGAGAGAAAGTTAACTTTACTAGCTGTTTGAGAGAGCGGTTAGCTTTTAGAAAACATTTCAGTTTAAGAGAGTGCCTATTGAAAAGATTTTGCATTTGTGTGATAAACTGCAAAATAATGTGACTGTAATGGTCTTCTGTATTGTGCAGCTTGGTTTTGCTGAGGCCTGTTTTGAAAGCTGCTAGGAAGGAAGATCAGCCTCCAAGAGATGAATTTGGTGGTTCCAGAAGAATTTTTAGACTGGTCTGTTGCGTTCTCTCTTTCCAGAGCTCCTCTAAAGTGCTTCAGGTAAAAAGTAATTAAAATGTAGTCTCTTGAGAATCTTGGCCCAAAGATTCACCGTTGTCTAATCAATTGTGCAATACTTCCTCCCCCTCCTCAGATGTTTGCTGGTGGCTCTGAGATGTTTCTTCTCCAGTATAATAGGTGTGGGATTTAAAAATAAAATCTATCTTAAAAATCAATAGTAACTTAGAGCAAAAGTAAAAAGCAGTGAGTAGTGGGGGGCAGTGCCTGCTGTGGAGGTATCTCAGCTGCACAACCCCATGGTCAGGCTTGTGACCAAGAGGGATGAGCAGGTCTAGGGATGAGAGTGACCAGGTTTGTGCTCTGTGTCACACTCTCTCCTGCTGCTCAGCCCAGCTTTGGCTGCAGCTGGACGTGCTGCACAGGCAATGGGGTCTGTGTTTCTCATAGCTGGACGTTTTCACATCCATGTCCTAATTCTGCAGTTCTGTGGTATGGGGAACTCAGTGTTTTAGACAATGAGTATTCCTTATTTAAGTGCTTGAGCACTACATGAGCTGCATAAAATGCGTATTGCATGAGCATTTTTTTTTTAATCTTATGTTTTTCAGAAAGTCCTTCATATTTTCAAACATAGCCTCAGCATCCACATTTCCACTTGGGGACGCTCCGTCAGCCACCCTTGCACTCCCAGCTGTTGAGTTCCAGGCCTGGTTCTGCAGCTTGCAAGACACAGACTGTGGTGGGAGGTATGTAGGACCCCAAATTAAGCTGACAGTCACTGTACCTTGCAATCTGATTGTTCAAAAGCTACTGAGAAGCACAGAAATAAAATCTAA